>JZKD02S1427103.1:0-52412 GCA_000966675.3 Picea glauca
GTGGGCCCCGTTTGGGTAAGTTGGTGCATCAACTTCCCGGGGTCGTAACTTTTGCATACGATCTCCGTTTTAGGCGTATGATAGCTCGTTGGAAAGATATATCTGAGGCCTACAACGCTCAAGACAAAATATCATCGTTAGAAGTTATTTTGCGAGAGAAACATACCCAAGAAAACATCATTTAGGAACTCAAAATGGCCCCGGAAGTTCAGGACCCGAAAAAACTGCTAAAAATAGTAAACTGTGCGAAAACTAAAAAACTGAAAGAAGCAATGGTGGGGGTCCAAGTGGAATAGGTGGGTGGCCGCCAATATCCACCTGGATCAATCCATCCATGCAAACTTTTTTTTTCCCAAAATTGAATTATTTAATCCAATACAATGTTATTTATACAACCTTATGGAATAGGTATATCTTATGGAATAAGTATAGGTATAGTATCACAAACACATACTAAGTTTTATAATTATTAGAGTTGAAACACAATGAATATGCAAGAAAGAAATTCTAAAGAAAAACAAATATCCACAGGGCATCAATCAAAACAAAGGAAGGAAGATCATATCATAAATAAAACAACCGAGGATCGCATGGGGTGATTCGACGAAGGTTTGGGTGAGGTCGAAATTTGGCTAAGTGTTGAGTTATTAAGGGCGGGGGCTAGGGCTATATATTGGGGCATGGATAGATTGAGTGAATAAAGGTAGTTGGTGCACGTTCGATAGGTGCGCATCGAGTGGGATATAGGAGTGTCGGTTCACCATAGTGGACCTACACACTATCTTTCTACAGTGCCACCAACACTGTTAACAAGAGCTGCAGAGACAGGGTGTGGTTATTCTCCTCCATCGGGTGAGCATAATGATATGTCTATTTCATGACCAGATATAATCTCTAAGCGTTCATGACCAGATAGAAATGGTAGAAACAATAGAAGGAAAGAGTGTGATGTGTTCCACAGAGACGAGGACAAATATGGCTAAGTGTTTGGTTCTGGGCATGAGAAGGAGAGATGGTATGGGTGCACTTTGGTGTGATGAAAGTCTACGACAAAGAGATAGTATGTAGGTCGAAGTTGTATCGCAACAAGTGTATTTCTTGTATGTATTTGTTGAGAGAGCGCACTCCATTGTAAACCTTTCCGATTCTGGCACAACCTCTATGAGTCAAACCAAAAGATAGGATGAACGAGATGCTATGTGAGTCTAATGAAAAAGTCAGGGGGAACGCGCAACCTCTGTGAGCATAGACAATCTAGTGCAAAAGTCAAGGGGAACGTACAACCTCTGTGAGCATAGGCAATCTAGTGCAAAAGTCAGGGGGAACGTACAACCTCTGTGAGCTTAGTCAAGCCTTGTGAGCCATGAGAAAAAGTCAAGACATATAGCAAATGTTAGGTTGAATATAAAATTCCTATGAGCTAGAAACAAATGATATTCCTAATATTTCAAATGATATAAATGTATTGATCTAGTGCGTTGGCACGTGTAACATTATCCACTATGAAGAGAATTTTGAATTTCCTTGTAAAGAGTCGAGTTGTAGAAGTCAAAGTTGCGTGTCTAAGTCAAAGACATTGTTGTCAAGTTGTCACATGTTGCATGCATGCATGTTTCATGTTGCATGCATATATGTTGCATGTTGCATGGATGACATGCACTGCATGCATGTCTGGTTGCATGTTGCATGCATGAAATGCACTGCATGCATGTCTAGTTGCATGTTGCATGCATGCATGACATGTGAATTCTAAGTTAGTACACATGCATGCCAAGTCAAGGGTGAGTTGTAACTGAAGTCTCAAGTCTAGTTCCATTTTCAAACTAAAGTGTGAAGCTGAGTTATGTTAAAGCATGCAAACAAGTTCCTAATTCGATTCATCTACTTCTCCTCTTCACTTCTTTATAAGCATAGGTCAACCTCTCTCTTCAACACAATTGTTATGCAAGGTAAGGGTGAAGCTATAGAGGCAACAATATCAGTCCTATACAGGACAACATATCATTGCATAACAGGGTAGCATGTTAGTCCTATATAGGACATCGTATCAGTCCTATACAGGACAACATATCAGTCCTATACATGACAACATATCATTGCATAACAGGGCATCATATCAGTCCTAAACAAGACAACATATCAGTCAAGAACAAGACAAAATATCAATCAAGAAAAGGTAGCGTATATCCCTGGTAAGAAAGGCTGCATATCAGTCCAGAAAAAGGGCATCAAAGTAGCACCTAGGCAATGCTTATTTTCTTCCACAATGTTGGTCAATAACCAGAAATTATATCATCAAAGCCTCTCCTCTTCTATAAGGTCTTTTCAGTCCAGTCTAAGTCATCTTGGCAAGCTCTTTTAAGAGTATATTTTTTTCATGGTGGATAGTTGTAAGTAGTCATACATTATTAATGCAATAAAGGAATATTGTTTGCTGGGGTTTTTCTCCCTGTACACGGTTTCCCCAGGGTATATGTGTTGTTGATGAGCATGCTTACGTATCTACATGGTTATTGATATTCAGTTATGATTTTGTATTTTTGAAGTGTATTAAGCTGGAATCAAAGTGTTGAAGAAAATAAAAGAAATAATCCGCATAAGAAATCAAGGTCAAAATTTAACAGAAGGGGGTGCTTGCCCCCCCTGTGGGGTATGGGGGCATCATCCCTCAAAGGAAAAATTGCCTTGTAAATTTATATTGTAATTTGATAGTAAATCTTGATCGTTCATCATTAAGTCACAAATATGATGGTAGAGATTATGTTAGGGTTTTTTTTCCCTAGAAGGCAACCCTCTTTTATGAGGGAATTGTATTGCAATTGTGTATTATTGTGAATATTGAATTCTGAGTGAGGAGACTGTGAGAGAGATAAAAGGAAGTTACAACGGGTGTGTTGTAGGTTGTATCCCTTCATTTTTCTAGTTAGTAAAAATGAAGGACCTGGAAATTTCTGTGGTGGACATAACACACACTGGGCGAACCATTTTTATCCATGTCTCTATTGTATTGTGTATGTTTTGTATTTTATTTATTCATTTTTTTTATTTTTTTGCTCCGCGATACTGTTTTTCTAACAAATTACTCCTGTAGTTGTCCCAAATTTTTGGTTTGGGTTAGGATTTTCCTAAGATACAATCTGTATGATAAAATTTTGGTGTCATTGCTAGGGAGGATTTTGAATTGTCTTTTGATCCCTAACGAAACTTTGGCAAGCCTTGATCCAAAATACTCTACGCATAGCTTTCCTGGTGACTCCATTTAAGGGAATATACCCTTTCCATCTTTTGATGAGCCTTGAGCTCATCTGGTGACTCCATTGAAGTTTCTTTCCAGACAATGGAATTATGGCACCATGGGATGAACCCATGCCTAGAACTTATTGTATATCGAGCAAACTTCTATAGATGGAAGAGGGAAAATTTGATGATGAAGTTGTTAAGAATATGATGAATCTTATGAGGGGATCATCCAAAGAATATACTGAAGAAAAAATTAATGAGGCACCTCTTACTAAAGAGCCAGATGAAAAAAATCCACCGAGAAGAAAAGGGTTTCAATGAAGTGCAATCAACATATGTTCTCAAGCGTCATGAAGATAAAGTTGTTTGGTTTGACCCTTTTCCTCCTAGAGTGATTAGTTGCAGGAAAATGGTCAAGAAGAAATAAGTCAAAGAATAAGTCCGAGAAGAGGAGTAAGAATCCAAGGAAGCTCAAGATCTTGAAAAAGCATCACCCTCCAGAGAGGAAGCCTATGACGATGAGAAGAATGGGAGTTTTCTCTTTGATCCTCCTAGGAACAATTAGATGAAGCATTCCACATTGAGGATTAAGCCTCTTGTGATGAAGAGGTGTTATAGGTGCATTTCCATGAAGAAAAAGAAGAATCTCGATGGAGTGCAACATGTTGAAAATCTAGATAGACATCAATATCCATTCTCCCACTTGATGAAGTTGAAGTTGTTCAACCTTGATTTCCTCCTGCACATAAATATGAAGAAATAATAAGTCCCAATGATGCATATGGTTTCATGGAAGTCCTCTCCAACATGGTTTAGCAACATATTGATGATTTTATATATTTTGGGAGACATAGATGGGATATGGGTTGTTTCATTTTCAATAGAGATACCATTTACGAGATTGAGGGTAGTACTCAAGCAAAGAGGGTTAAGTTTTCATCTTCACGTGATTGTTTTTCATGTGCTTGGAATCCTAATGGTGATATGGTCACAACTTTGTTCCATTTGTTAAAATATGACTTGTCACAATACACTCATGATGACGTCCAATCATCCCTTGGGAGTGCTGATGCATACCCTTTTGGGGATTCATATTTTCTCTATGAAATATTTCAACCATCTTGATACTCAGATTCTGATGGACACTAGGATGTGGCTATCCTAGAGAAACCAGAGACTCATACTACTAAGGAGCAATGATTTTGTCTTGGGAAATTTTGCAGGGATTTGTAGATGAAGAAGAAACATGTTTCAAGTGTGGGGAGAAATCCTTTCTCTAGAACTGAGCTTGTCCCTTATCTCATCTCTTCTTCCCTAMAMAAACATGGGGTTTTCTTGGGATCTCTCATCTCTTCTTAGTMTYCAAAAAATAGTGGTCATATTAATGGGGYAGAACATGAGCCATCATCTATTTGAAACAACCCTATTCAAGGGTGGATGGATTAAGCTTGTGGTTTCTCTTCTCAGCAGGATTTTCTCCCTCCTACCCACCTCCATGAGTTGTTTCTGATGATTCATTACATGGTCATTTATGCTCATGATTATTATGTGCTCGATTTGTCCTTGTTGTATTGCATAATTAAGCACAAGGGGAGGAACCTTGATGAGATGATAAATTGGTTGCATTGGTTGTACAATTTCACCTGACATGAATGTAAATTGACTTCTTCAGGGCCATGAGCCCTATGTAAGTAGGTAGGCCATTTGTTTTCCCTTGCATTTTGCATTTTGTTTTTCATGATAGTTTAGTTGCATCTAATTATAATTGCACGTCATATCTCATTTTAAATTTTTCTCTACTTGCGATATTGCATACTTATTATGATCATTTTCTTTAGTCATATTACATACTAGTTTGGAAATTTTTGAAAAAAATGCAAAATTTTATTTTTTAAGATTAGTTGAAATTTTGAAATTTTGATCATATGAACAAAGGGTGAGTGCACTACCCTAGATACATAATGCATTGTTTGTTTGAGTGTGAATATGCATAGGTCTTACCAGGAGATTCTCAGATTCTCATGCACTCTACAACGAGTACATGTCCCCAAGTAGGAGCGAGATGCTATCCCTCCACCCCCCCCATGCTAGGGATAACTAAGGAGATGATGTCTTGAGACCCTAATGTTGTAGAGATGGAGTACCGGGAGGCAGATGAGAAGGAAGAGGCCCCTATCTTACCACACATCACCATTAGATTGATGGCAACAACTTCCACCACACCAACTTGGCTCACAGAGGACAATGAGTCTTGCTCCATGAGGTAAAAAGTATAGTATTATAGTAGGTGGCATTCTAATAAATGAAGCATTTGAAAATGTTGTAGAGAATCATTTCTTGATCCTGATAACGTTTGATTGGAAAATTTTCATTTTTCCTCATTTCACCTTGGTGGTTGACATGTTTTCCTAGCAAGTGGGTCACCCTCAAGAAAAGGGTTGCTACTAGGGGGTATCCTTGAAGATTCATCATACCATTTCCATCCATACCTATCACTTTTCACACTTTCTCCCCCATCGTTTCCTCGTCTTTTGGGTTTTTCAGGAATTATTGAACCAAGAAGGGCTTGTACCTCATTTCATGGGAAGAGGGACTGATGGCTCAGAGGAAGATCACAACTACTATAAAAGAATACGAAAATAATACTAAAAATAAAGTGAACACAACAAATAAGGACCATCAAAATCCGATCCAACTTGAGCTCTACTTACTCAGTGCTCGCCTCGTTCCCAAAAGTAATGATAAATCTTGGAAACCCTTAAAGGTGGACCCTGCAATTTTCAAATTATAAATGAAATAAAGGATTGGGAATATGACAAAATGGGGCTTGGAAAAAGGTGGCATGCAAATAGTTGGTAACTCAAGAGCAAGCACACCCTCAACAAAGGTGCCCATAAATGAGACAATATGAGCCCTTGTATGTCAAGAAACCCCATTCCCAAAAGTTACACCCCCATCTACCTCATACTCTTTGAATGACTTAGGTAGGGTCCACTTGGGAAAACTCCTTGACTTTGGGAGTGATCTTCCCAATATGTCACCATGACAACCCTCCCATACTTAAATTTGGAAAGTTGTATAAGGTCTTTCAACATTTTTTTATTTTGAAAAGGGGGGATCTGATGCACATGTTTGAGTGGTTATTTGATTAGATTTGGCATGGTTAGGTTAGGTTGGTAAAAGGTTTTTATTAATTTTTTTTATCAAACCTTGTGGAGTTTATACCATTATTCCTCCACATATTTTTTAAAGAGCCTTGGTATTTATAAGCAATGGTGTTTTGGAATTTTTTCTTCTGCTAATGGTGAAAACTCAGAGTGCTAAATTCGAAATCGAGAATTTCAATGGCAAGGAAAATTTCGAGATCTGGAAGGTTAACATGCACGATCTTCTTGTGAAACAAGGCGTGGTGAAGTCATTTTTTGGAAAATAAAAGAAACCCTTGACAATAATAGATGAAGACTGGGATGAGATCAATGCGAGAGCATTGAGTGCCATACATATATGTTTGGCCGATGATGTTCTGTTCAACATTGTCTCAGAGAAGACAACAGTCGGTTTGTGGACGAAGCTGGAAAGCTTGTATATGATGAAATCTTTGACGAACACGATCTTCCTGAAAGACAATTGTACAATTTGCGCATGAAGGAAGGTACTAAAATAGTTCATCATTTAAATACTTTTAATACTCTTTTAGTCTAGTTGACTAGCATGGGATTGAAATTCGAATCTGAAGATAAGGTGATTACATTATCATGTTATTTTCCTGAGTCATGGGATCACTTTGTTATCTCTATTAGTTTCAGTTCAACAGAAAGAACCAAGTTTGATGTTATTGTTGGAGCACTACTGTCTGAGGAAACAAGGAAGAAATCCAATTCAAAAACCTCTACAGTTGAGGTGATGATGGTCAGAGGCATACCTAAGGAAAGAGGGCATGTTCATAGGGATTTCTCTTAGTCAAAGTCGAAGGGAAAGACGAGAAATATTAAGTGTTAGTTTTGTGGAAAATCTGGACACCTGAAGAAGGATTGTTGGAAGAGACAACAAGCCTCCAAAGAAGACCCTCCAAAAGAGATGAAGGAAGCAAATGCAACCGAAGCAGGTTCAACAACAGGTTCAAGTATGACTGATGAAGTTTTATCAATTAGTATTGGTTCATGTGATGATCGACAATGGTTATTAGATTCTGGTGCTTCAAATCACATTTGTCTTCATAGAAACTGGTTTGTTACTTACCAGTCTATAGATGACGGAATTGTTTACATGAGAAATGATATATCATGTAAAGTTGTGGGAATTGGTAACATTCAAATTAAGATGTTTGATGGAACTGTTAAAATACTAAATGATGTAAGACATGTACCTGATCTAAGGAAGAACCTAATCTCTTTGGGAGTCTTAGACACTGGAGGATATAAGAGTTTTTTTCAAGGTGGAGTTATGAAGGTCTACAAAGGAATCCTACTGGTCATGAAGGCGAAGAAGGTTGGAAACCTGTTTCTGTTAGAAGGAAGAACAGAGTCAGATCATGCGACAACTGTATCCGAGAATGACAGTGATTATGTTCAACTGTGGCATCACCAGTTAGGCCATATGAGTGAAATAAGATTGAAGGTATTATCCGATCGCAAGTTACTTCCTAGTCTAAAGTCTTTAAAGTTAGATTTATGCAAGAACTGTATTTATGGAAAACAAAATAGGCAGAAATTTAAAACCAGAAGACACACCAGTGAAGGAATCCTTGATTATATCCATTCTGATGTTTGGGGACCATCCCCTACTATTTCATATGGAGGATTATCATATTTTGTAACTTTTATGGATGATTTCTCTAGGAAGGTCTGGATCTATATGTTAAAAGGAAAGGATGATATATTTACTATTTTCAAGTAGTTTAGATATTTGGTAGAAAAGAGCACTGGTAGATCCATTAAATGTTTACGAAATGATAATGGTGGTGAATTTACGTCAATGGAATTTGAGAACTATTGCAAGGAGTTTGGGATTGATAGGCATAAAACCACTACCTATACACCTCAGTAGAATGGAGTTGCTGAACGCATGAGCATAACTCTTCTAGAGAGAGAAAGGAGTATGCTTAGTAACGCCAACTTGCAGCATGAACTATGGGAAGAAACAATAACTACAACTTGTTATCTGGTGAATCAATCACCATCAACAACAATAGAATGCAAGATTCCTGAAGAGGTATGGAAAGGTCACCCTTGTAATTATTATAATCTTAAAGTTTTTGGTTGTGAAGCCTATGCTCTAATTCCAAAACATCATCGTTCTAAATTAGATCCAAAATAAAAAAGGCTTATCTTTGTTGGATATGGTGATGGTATTAAGGGGTACAGGTTGTGGGATCCCACTGCCCACAAGATCACCATTAACATAGATGTAATATTTGATGAATCATCTCTCATCAAATCAGATGTAGATGTTCAAATGAAACAGGAAGAAGTACCTAAGTATAAACATATTCAGTTTGAAACCAGTTCAAATACAGATGAAAGTGAACATGAACAAGTTTATGAAGATGTTCATGAAGAGTTTCCTGCAGATGAAGACATGGTTGATGATAATAATCAACAGAATGTGGATGAGCCACAAACTTCCCTAAGAAGGTCTACGCGGGTCAGAAATCCTCCAAGAAGCTATGATGATTTTGTTTCATCAGTTTCTTTAAGTACTAATTATGGTGAACCTTTGTGCTATCAAGAAGTTGTGAAGGGTTCTAATAGTGATAAATGGAAAGAAACAGTGAAGGATGAAATGAAGGTCAACTTCAGGGTATGTCTTTACTCTTGCAGGTGGAGCTATTAGTTGGATGTCAAAGATACAAAACATTGTTGCTTTATCCACTACAGAAGCAGAATATGTAGCTGCTTCACATGCTTGCAAAGAGGCCTAGTTTGGTTGAAAGGTTTGTTTGGTGAGTTTGGAAGGATGCAGGACAAACTAAAGTTACTTTGTGATAGTCAAAGTGATATTCACTCGGCTAAGAATCCAACCTACCATAGTAAAACAAAACATATACCTATCAAGTACCATTTTGTAAGACAGGTCATTGATGAATGTGGCGTCTCTCTTGAGAAAGTGCATACAAAAGAGAATTGCGCAGACATGTTCACAAAACCAACAATTTTAGAGAAGCTACGATGGTGCTTGGCTTCTCTTGGATTGCAGAAAAGGTGATGAACAAAAGAAAGGAGCAAGGTATTGGGTTTATTGTTGTAAGGTTGAGATTGTTGGGATTTTGTGACAACGAATTCCCAAGAATAGATTTAGATCCTATTATTCTGTGTTGGTTGCAACTAAATAAGACCAAGTTAGAATATGGATGAGATTACATTTAATGATCAGTTTCTTGTGTAAATGTATATCAATTTATGTAAGATTGTAGAGGCAAAGGGGAGAGGACAGAGTGAGAGATGTATTAGTGAAGTTGTTGTAATCTCCATGATATGAATAATAAGACAATCGATACCCATGCTTGGTGGACGTAGCCCAATGTTTGGGTGAACGACGTGAAATCTTTGTGTTTCTTATGTGTGTGATTGAACTGATTATCATATGTGAATTGTGTTTTTCTGCATTTGCAATTCTAACATTTAGTATGGGCTTGAAAGAAAACATACATGCATTAAAAGTTTTTCATATCCACAACTATAAAGTGAGTAGTATTAAGTGTTTTTCATATCCACAACTATAAAGTATAGAGTGAGTAGTATTAAGTAGTATTAAGTGTATTAACTTTGAGATCCCGCTTACCAAGCGGGTGCTCTAGCCATTTGAGCTATGAAAGCAGTCTGGTATAAACCCTTTAAGGCTAATCTTAGGAGAAACCCATTTAAGGCAGGGATTTTAACAAACATGATCCAATCAATCTAGCCAGCAAAGTTGAAACTAGCGATAACACTGAAACAATGTCAAAAGCATATAAACATCTGAACCTGAACCTGAAAATGAGAAAATGCATATGAAACGTGGACGACAGGATTTGAACCTGCGCGGGCAAAGCCCACATGATTTCTAGTCATGCCCGATAACCACTCCGGCACGTCCACCTTGTGGACAATCGTGCATTTGTATTGTTGTGGTGGCTTTAATTCTAATCTAAATTTCTGTTAAAAGGTAAAGAACGAAAATTCCCACAATTCAATTTCGTGTATCAGTATACAATTTACAGAAAATACATATGAAACGTGGACGGCAGGATTCGAACCTGCGCGGGCAAAGCCCACATGATTTCTAGTCATGCCCGATAACCACTCCGGCACGTCCACCTTGTGAAAAATCGTGCATTTGTATTGTTGTTTTGACTTTAATTCTAATCTAAATTTCTGCTAAAAGGTAAAGAACGAAAATTCCCACATTTCAATTCCGTGTATACAATAGAGTTGAGAGTGGACAAGATCAGAATACTTTAAATGAGAGTTGAACTCATGACCTCCCGCTTACTAAACGGGTACTCTAACCAACTGAGCTATGAAAGTAGCATATGCAATAAATTTAGGGTTTGGAGCTTTTGGAATTTTAACGACACCATCCAATTCATCTAACGAGTTATATTTAAGCAATCTACGCGAAAAATGAAAACGTGGATGACAGGATTTGAAACAACTTGGTCAAACCATATGATTTTTTGTTCTATGGGATAATCATTCTGGCGCATCAACCTTTCTTATTGCTTTTCTTTCATCAGTCCAATTTATTCATTATTAATTATTACTATACGTAGATTGATGTCACTCTCAAGTTACAGTGTCACATGAATCTCAGGTTGTCAGGTGACTTGGGTGTGACAAGTCAGTTTCACCTCGGGCGTCAGTTGTGAGGGTATGACAGATGGTATCGAAGCTGGTTGCGAACAACATTTTGTAGAAACTCTTCACCATACTTCACCTTCATGACAAATGGTATTAGAGCATATTGCTCATCTGTGACAGAGGCGAAGAACATACTTGAAGGAAATCGATTTCATCACAAGTTTGGAGATTGTAGCAAGGCACACCTTGGGAGGGTTTGTTCGTGAACTGTGAAGGAAGAAAACCGGGATGGCCTAGTTGAAGGATTTTAATAGGATCATCACAAGGTTAGGCGGGTTAAGGACCCAATTTGGGGATAGTCGAAGATGCAAAGTGAAGTCAACCGATTTGAGTGAATATTTGGTCACAAATTTTGGTGAATTCTTGAAGTAAATTATTGACACCTTGCACAAATGGTGAAGATACTTAAAAGTTCAGACATGGATGGGTCGCATGTAAAATAAAGTGGCACAAATAAGGATTCAAATACATTCAGGATGAAGTACCAACTCATTTCTCTAGAGAATAAAATAGAACAGATGAAGAACACAATATATGAACAAGGTGAGAAGGTTGAACGTTTGGAGGTTGAGATGAGCAGATTGTTGCATGAGTTTAATGAGGATGTGCGGGAGAGCCGTGCAAATGTGAATATGATCACCAACACACTGATCGATGATGTCCAAGACAAACTCAAGACAATATAGGATGCTTTGGAATCGATCACCCAAAAGTTGAAAGATCAAGAAGATACCATTACATTGTTAAAGCGGGTTACAATGAGTGGGCCAAGCTCATTCGTCATGAAAATAAGTTTTAAGATGAAATAACATGAACCGTACGATGGTAGCTACAGTGCTAAGTTGTTGGGAAAATTTTGTTGGGACATGGAGAAGTACTTGGGGCAATTGAACATAAGTCCAGATAAGGCCAAGGTAAATGTTGTTGTACTGTGCTTGACAGGGATTGTGAAATTTTTGTGGAGAAATTTGGTGGAAGATTTAGTAGTTGGTTGAACCATAGAGAAGATCGAAAATTGGGTAGAGATGAAGACATCCTTGAAGGCATAGTTTGGTCTGAAAAACCAATCTTGGATCATAAGAAATCATTTTTTGTCTTTAAGCATGTTGGTAAGATCCATCGATATCAAGGAGTTCATTGGCCTCATGTTGGAGATCAAGGATATGTCCTAGGAACAAAGTGTCTTCCAATGCTAGAATGTGCAAACTCTAGCTAGAGAAGACTATGGAGGAC
Organism: Picea glauca; assembly: GCA_000966675.3. Taxonomy (NCBI): domain Eukaryota; kingdom Viridiplantae; phylum Streptophyta; class Pinopsida; order Pinales; family Pinaceae; genus Picea; species Picea glauca. Next base: position 12,312 of record JZKD02S1427103.1, read on the forward strand.
AAACTGTTTGACTTCAAAGATGAAGCCAAGATAGGTCCTAGGAGAAGTGAAGACACCCAAAGTGAGAAGCAAGGCAAGAAGACAAAGGACATGGGAAATTTTAAGGAATCCAAAGCTAGTGAAGAAAATTCCAAGTAGGAATATTCGTAAAGGGAGAAAAAACCGATTTCGTTTCAGATATGTGTGAAGGAGCATTATACTAAGAATTATTCGTTGAAGAAAAAAATGAACACTTTGGAGAAAGTGGATAACCCATTTGTAGGAGTGCTATAGGTTTTGGGTGCATTGAGGCAGACAATACAACAAGTCAAGACCCTGACATGACAAGACTTAGTTGTGTTCAAGAATAATTCAATGGGAAATCGACGCTAGCCATGGTGGATAGCAATGCTACTCACAACTTCATGAGAATGGATGTTGCATAGAGACTTGGACTACACTTTGAGTAGGCGTGCACCTATTTCAAGGTGGTAAAGTAAGGTGAACAAGAGGTTGTTGGCATAGCCAAGAACCTTCCTTTGAATCTTGGGGAGTGGACTTGGAAGGAGAGTTTAACCGTTTTTCCGCTAGATGACTATGAGGTGGTACTGGTTAAGGAGTTCATGCAGACTGAGAAGGTAGTTCCCATTTCTTATGCAAAGAGTTTGGCTATCTTTTCTTGACTGACTCCATGTTTGGTGTCTATGGTAAAGGGGAATAGGGGGATGCACATAAGAATATATTCCTTACACATGGTTGGAAAAGGTGATCAATGCCTTTACACAAACATCCGTGGACAAGGAGAAGAGATGGTTGAGACAAGTGACTCGAAAAATCAAGAAGTGTTGATAGGCTTGGGATGGTGCATTGACAATATTGAAGGGATATTGGACAATGCGATATGCTTCATGGATAAGTTTGTAGAATTTTGCAAAAGTGTGAATGTTGTTTTGAAGGAACTGACACAGATGATGGTGAAAAGGAAGCCATAAAAACCTGAGGAACATATAGTTGAATAATTTGTTGAACATGTGTGTGATGGGGAGAAACCACAACCTTGGTACAAACATTCCAAAGACGAATTTGAACCAATTGTAGACACTCTTGGAGATGACTAATGGCCATAAAGTCCATAACTTGAGTTCCTTGTGGAGGAAGGTGATTGTAGAATTAGATCCAACATACCATAGCTGATGTACTTGACAAATAAATACAATGACACTTTGAAGGTTGCAACGGAACGAAACAAGGATGGATAAGGTGGGATGCTTAGCCACCCATTTCCACTCTTTCACTGAGACTTGGGCATGTTGGCTCACTGTCACGAGGACGATGAATAATTGGTGCCTCAGAGGAAGGCACCATAATGACTTGAGGGATTGCCAAGGTTGAGCGGTTGTGGAAAAGAAACAAATGGTTTTGGTGTTTGAAGTGAGTTCTTTTGGACTTGGTGTGATGATTGAATTAGCTACCTGACTAGATAAGACACAAGTATATCCAACACACACTAATAATCAAAATAGGTTGAAGTAAAGATGCAGTGGTGAGACACAATGTATAAATTTAGGTCATAACGATCGTGACTGGTGACCACAATACATGAAGTAGTGTTGGGGGTTACAGGGACAACAACAACTTGGAGTGGGGGAGGATGTGAGGTCTTGGGTGCCAAGCTCTGGTGTGAAACCTCACACCATTCACACGATGAGGTGGATAGGATGCTCAACACATACAATAGACATGATTTCTACATATAGTGGATGATTTGGGGAACCTTGGGCATGAAATGCACTAAGGAGGACTCAATTGATACTGTAATGAAGATGTTATGTGTATAGTGCGAATGTCTTGCAACAAAAGTAACCGATTATATGGGTTTTCCAAAGTCATGGGAAAAGACTTGGGTGCATCATTGTTCAAGTCAAGTAAGCTATATTATGGAGGGATCACTTAGATAAGTTGGCTCGACATGTCTAGTGGGTGTGCAAAACCATGACAAGGGTCAATTGAACAAGTACTTGGGTTCTTGGTTAACATGGTGGTTTGGATGAGTGAAAGGATGTGGGAACTACTTGGAGATTTGGTGGGTCGGCTAGACAATTTTGTGGGGATCTTGGAGAGTCGTCTAGATGAGTCACCTGAGCACATGCACACTTGAGGTCAACTTAGACTTGTTGAGGGGAACAACACATGGAGAAAACTAATCGACTTTCTCACATGCCAATAGACAGATCGGTCCGCTTGGGGGAGCCGACACATATATATAAAGTGAGGGGGAGAGCCACCAAGGCATCAATCAAATTGAAGGAAGGAATATCGAATCATAGATCGAACACCAAAGATCACATGGGGTGATTTGACAGAGGTTCAAATGAGTTGGGTGATCAATGAGATGTGTGGCAGAAGGCACAATAGAAAACTAAATTTTGGGTGAGGCTGAAATTCAACTAATTGTTGAGTCTAAGGTAGAGACAAGAGAAAGAAAGAGTGCGACATGCACCATAGATACAATGATGAATACAACTAATTGTTTAATTTTGGGAATGAGGAGGTGAGCTGGGACAGGAACACTTTGGTGCAATGGAATTCTGTGATGAAGAGACAACACGTGAGTGGAAGTTGTATCACACCAAGTGTATGTGTTGTATGTATCTGTTGAGAGCACGTGCTCCATTGTAAACCTTTTCGGTTGCGGCACAAGATACACAATCGACACACTTGTTGTATTTTCATATTGTAATTGTACTTCAGGTGTTAGGTCAGTTGGGTCACTCGACCCTTTACACAATATCTTGTTGTGTACATTGTGTGTATTGTTACTTGTGAACTATTCTAAGTGTTGGAATGTTATCATGTTGTTAATCGATAAAATATTCTAAGTGTTAAGGTGTAGTATGAGCCGAGTACACTCAGGTTCGCCTCACTGCCAAGGTGGAAAAGTTGTGGTGTCGCACAAACTTAAAGCTTCCAGGTGACTTGGGTGCGCCAAGTCAGTTCCACCCTGGGAATTGGCTATGAAGACATGACACCAAGCATCCCATGTGTTCAACAACTTATTTGCATAAGTTTTGGACATTAATTATCAATCCAGGAGTCTGTAAACTTCAAGGTGAAAGCACAGAAAATGCAGGATCAATGCTTATCCAAAGAAACTAAGAATTAAATTTACTTGAACTATTACAATGTGAAAATAAATCTTAAACTAGAAAAATAACATAATGGAACTATTCTTATCCAATCTAGGCTGTAAGAACTTACAAAGATAGAAAATCCAATTGTGAGATATTATGCCTCAAATGACTCACACAATGATACTCTCTTCACTTGTGGAGTTTTATGATTGGAAAATAATATTCATCACACATTCATTAACTTAAATCAAACATAAAGATTCTAAGATAAATTCCTTCAATCTAAGGTTCACAACTTCAATGGTGGATACTCTGGTAACAAAGGGAATTTGTTTCAAAAGAATAAAAACATCTCTATAACAAAACTCAATTTTGACTTATGAACTTGAAATAATATTTATGTGTCTAAGAAATAAAATTAAAACAATCAAAGATTTCTAAATTCATTCAACTTAATATCCATAGTTTCTTTGGTTAAAAATCAGATTGTAGAATGAAGTTTGCTTCCACTAGTGATGAGTTGTAGTTGTCACAATTTCAATGGTAAAAGTGTTGATTGTAAAGTGTAAATTTCTTTACAGTGATACTGTGATGATTGTGAAGTTTAAATAACTTAGAAAGATGATGATTCCTACAACAATACTTTGTTGAACTATGAGAAAATATTTCAAGGAATATTTTAAACACACATATGATAAAATCCTAGTTCAGATTTCAATCTTAATCAATCAAATGAATACTTGGGATTTCCTACTGGTTAAAAAACATGCTACTGTGTTTCCACAAGATCTTATGGTTAGAGGAAACTTTTTATCAACAAAATAAATATTCAAGTGAAATCTAACAAAAACCAAACTGATATAAATATGATCTAAACTTTTAAATAAAATAACAACTAGAAAGAAAGGAAATTCTACAAAATGAAAAAGTTGGAAAGAAATGAAAACTCACACACTTATTTACAAAACTACTGCAACATGAACCAAACATGGGGGCCCTCCAAGATGGCACATGGACAAAGAGATTAAGCAGGGGATACAATCAGATCTTCAAATTGCTCAAAAGCTTGCTTACAATCCCAAGTTCAGAATTTGTATTCAAAATATGAATCCCCCCTTAAACTTCACCCACTTGCATATTTATACATCACAAAAGAAGCTAATATACTCATAAAACTCATCCCAACCAACTAATTTCCATTTTAATCATTCATCTAGATGAGATTCAACCTCCACAATGGCCAAAATCATGGAAAAAATCGCGAGGACACAAATCTAGTCTTTACATTTTTTAGAAAAACCTACAAATATCCCAAATCACACATATTCTGGAAAATATGCTCTCTTGTCACTTAATTGAGCATGTTCTGCACAAAACCCATGTCCCAGAATTTTGAAATTCATCTTCATCAATCGACAAATCACGTGTGAAGTTTGTTGCCTGATTTTTCTGCTATAAAAAATATTGTAGAGGGGCTGAGTTGACCATGTGTTGATCGAGATTTTGTGATGGATTTTACGCTAAATCAATAGGAAACCAACCATACCATGAACATGGGGAACAAAACCCTTGTCCCTTATTTCTCCCATCTAGCCTTATAATCCTTAATGGGTATCAGGAAAAGTAACAAAAGGGTGGGGATGAATGAGAGAGAATTTGAATATAAGATTTTCGTGAACCCGCCAACCCGTGGTTGTAGAGATGATCAAAAAAATAAATACTGAGTGTATAGGAATGTTCGGTCGGACTCGCATGCAAGAAGAATGAAATATTTTGGAGCCCGACACCTACGACACGGTTGATGGTCGAAATGTAGATCACATAACTTGGGGTGCAAAGTGAAGGTCATGGAAAATGGAGAGTGAAGGCTCGAACCTGCAAACCCACAAAACTGAAAAATGGCTAAGTGTTTAAACGAACTTATGAAATAAGCAAGTGGGTGAAAATGAAGGCCTGCCAACCCATGAACTCATGAACCTGCGAAACTAAAATATGACTAAGTACAATAACTGGAAAGGGAGAAAGGAAGGGATAAAAGAAAAGAGGGATAAGGGGAGGTGTAGAAGAGGGAAAATAAATTGAGTAAATACGTGGGGAAAATAGAATGTGGAAGGAAAGCATGGAAGAACATAATGGTTTCAACATATATTTGATAAGTACTTCTACTCATACATTATGTTTTGGAGATTCAGAAATTGTTCTACAAGGATATGTTGATCCAGATATGGAAGGTGATAAAGATAGCAGGAGGAGGACCACATAGTATTTTTTTACTGTAGGTGGAACAAAACTAAGTTGGATTTCCAAACTGCAAAAGGTTGTTGCACTTTCAATAACAGAAGCAGATTATGTTGCTGCTACAAAGACTAGTAAAGAAATGATTTGGTTACAAAGGTTTATGGAGGAATTGGGAAAGAAGCAGGATAATAGTAGGTTGTATTGTGATAGTGAGAGTGCCATTCATATTTCAAAGAACTATACCTTCCATTCAAATAATAAGAATATACAACTCATGTACCATTTCATACAATCCATCTTGTAAGATGGACATTTGAAGTTGGAAAAGATACATATTAGCCATAATCCTGCAGACATGTTAACAGAGGGAGTAACCAGGGAGAAACTGAGTTAATGCTTAGTTTCAGTTGGCCTTCAAGCATGAAGGTTAAGATGATAAATTCTCCAGGTCTAAGAAGGATCATAGTCCAGTAGATACAACAATGATGAAGTTGTTGTGCTCAGTCTCCAAGTGGGATATTATTGGTTGTGGAGCCTGATTATCTTCCTCATTCAGAGGTCTTTGTTTTCAACCATGTTTATACGCCATGAAGATTGTACACCCCTCCACGTGGGGGGGTTGCAGGGGGGGATTTACCCCACTGCGGGGTCTGGGGGCGAAGCCACTGAAAGAAAAATTTCCTTGTAAATGTATATTGTAGTTTCATAGTCACTCTTGACTGATCATCATTAAGTCACATATATGACGATAGAGATTATGTTAGGTTTTTTTTTTCCTAGAAGGAAACCCTCTTTTATGAGGGAATTTTATTGCGGCCGTGTATTATTGTGAATATTGTATTCTGAGTGAGGAGACTGTGAGAGAGAGAGAAGATGAAGTTACAACATGTGTGTTGTAGGTTGCATCCCTTCATTTTGTTGGATAATAAAAATGAAGGATCTGGAAATTTCTTTGGTGGACATAGTCCACACTGGGTGAAACACGTATATCTTTGTCTCTATTGTATTGTGTATCTTCTGTGTTTTATTTCCTCATTTGTTTTACTTTATTTCTCCGCGATCATGTTTTTCTAAGAACTTGTATCAGAGTGAAAGGTAACTCACAAGAAAAGAGGGTTCCTGGTTCGAGTGGGAGAAATGGCGAAAGATGGAAAGTTTAGTGTCTCATTGTTAAATATTTTGGTATTGCAAATTTTCCCTATGATAAAATTCTTGATAGTAAAATTTTACAGAAGTTTAATCATATTTGTAGGCAACGAAAAACTGTGTTTACAAAAAAAATCTATTTACAACAAAATTAGAATATTCCAAACATTTCTACATCTATTTCCAAACATACATGTACACTATGAATACGATGGAAATGGATACGCAGTGTTGCATAACGTATCACTGGAGTAGAGCCTAAACGGAAAATGAAATAACAAAAGCACGCGATAACGCTTATCTGGAGAACCGATTGTTGTAACCGTGGACGAACACACTACCCTTGGGTATTTTGTCTGTCGCTTCTCTCCTAACCGAACTATACCCACATATGCAATGTAAAAAATAGATTTTCCTTTGAAGTAAGAGACGTAATCAGTATGAATATGTTGTAACTCATTCATCCATCTCTTTGGGAAATACTTGAGTCGCACAAACGTAATAATTGTAATATATTCATCCATCTCTTGGGGCAATACTTGATTTGCAAAAACGCAATAATTGCAAGATAAAAATTGACTGAACCATAATGTAGCAATGACCACTAATTTTGACAGTGATTTTCCTTGAATAACGGTAATGATTCAACCTGCATTCGTGGATGGAAGCCAATATCCTGACTGCTATGCTGCATTGAATGGTGTGACAGGTGGATTATAGGCCATCGGATCGTAAGCCAATATCTATTCTTCCACGCATCATTGAATGCTATGGAAGGTGGATTATAGGACGTCAGATCCTAAAACATTTGAGAAAAAATCAGAATCAAAAGAACGTGCGGTCCTTCTATCTAATAAACATGCTTGTTCATTGAGTCGCGAGGTAGCGGTAACTAATTTTGTCTTTGAAAACAACCAAAATAAAACTAGGACATCCACATAAATAGTTGATGGTGAACGCCCATAGGAATCACCATTAGTTAACCATTTTAGAAAAATGGCTAAAAACTTCCACATTAATAACTGATGGTGAACGCCTATAGGAATCACCATTTAATCATTTTAGAAAAATGGATAAAAACTTCTAGTGAGTATAATTTGGGATACCCTCATACCAGAATCATCACCATAAAAATATGTTTTCATAAATAGTTGATAAATTTATATTTAAAATTAATAGAGGAAAATGAAAATAATTTTGAGAAAACTGATTTTATAAAAATATTAAGAATACTTTCTATATAAATTTATGTTGCAAGAGTTTCTGGAAGGTGGGAATGCTGGGAATGTGGATACGAGTGTCTCGAATGAGTAGAAGTTCCCCCCAAATTTATAAAAAACTTGTTTGGAGTGACAATAATATATATTAAAAAGATATAAAAAAATATTTTAGATTACAATGTATGGAGACAATGATACATTTTAAATATTATTTCAATAAACATTGCTCCTATTGCAACAACTACAATATGTAAATTACTAATTTAATTTGTACTAATAATTATATGAATATATTTAACACAATATTGAAACTTCAATATCTATAAAGATTTGATTACGAGAAAGACGTTGTTTTAAGGGGAAGTTCCTGCCTTCATAGTCTGTTTGTCTCATATATGTTGCATATAGAAACATGCCACGTGTCCGCTCACTCTGTCATGTTATATTCTATAATATTTATTTATTTCTTATCTGGTATTGCAGTATCCGTTGCTGAGTTGAGCTTCTTAGACCATTGAATTTCGAAAAATTCAATACTCAATAGAGACGAAATGGCATGCGTCATGGAAGTTGGATCTGCAAATGAATATTTTGAGAAGAGAAATTGTTTTGAGACGAAATGGCATGGCTTATGGAAGTTGGATCTGCAAATGAATATTTTGAGAAGAGAAATTTTCGAGTTCAGTTCGTTCAGGCTAGTATTTCTTCTAGAAAATTGTCAGGGACTTTCTTGGACTTTTCTTTGTGCGATACCAAAATTTCTGCGGATTCCAAGAAGAAACAACATTGGATTTTGAGGAAGTAGAATGGAAATAGAACACGGTGGTTTCTCATATCTTCAACGAACTGACCTGTTTAGATCCATACGAGTATTTGGCAATAGAAAGCGTCACTTTTGGATAATCAATAACTAAATCCGACACGATTTTTTTGTACAAGTCCTACACTAGAATCATATACAACTTCATCCATTCAAAATATGATTTAGACAATGTTTATTATTTCTGAACCGATTTAAAGGGTTAGAATTCCAGTTTAGCAACACATTAATCAATATGATTTTTGGTTTGCCAAATTCCAACGAGCAGAGTGAAAAATCAGATGATTTTCTTGGTGGATATCCAACTCCACCAACCCTTACTCAAATACTACGAGCGTTAAACAACTTAAATATCCTGCTCAAAATATCTTAAATATCTTAAGTACTTCTTAACAATCCTGCTCAAAATATTTAAGTGACAAGTTTCTTCTGGAAGAGCTTATACACAAGATTCTGGCTAAAGAATTTAACATTCCAATATTCCGAACTATATTTTTAAAAGTATAAGTTTATTATAAAAAACCTACAAACCTACACAATGTTATGAGAATTTAACATTTCAATATTTAAAAAAAGCAACCTATCAGTTCACATTCTTTACAGGATTTCTGAGAGGTGTTTAAGTTTTTCCTCAAATATTTGTCCAATGCTCTTCTGACCTTTTGCCCAGTTTAACGGCCCACCAAATTTTGAGAGCAAACCACTCCTCTTATTCTTCTTTCCATCATACCTAATCTTGACTTTATCTTGAAAATCAATGAAGCTAAATTAGAGGTTAATCTTGACTTCATCTTCTTGACTGTAGGTTTAAAATCAGTGATGCCAAATTAGAGGTTATTCATAGCATTTGCAACGATAATAATCACATGTTTTATTTAAAATATTTTTAAGATGATATGACAAGGTAGACAATAAATATGATGGAAATCAAGAAGACACCGTGAAATCAAGACGAAGGGAAGGAATGTATGGTGTTGGAATCAGTGCTGCCAAATTAGAGGTTATTCATAGCACTTGCAACGATAATAATCACATGTTTTGATTGAAATATTTTTAAGATGATACGACACGGTAGACAATAAATATGATGGAAATCAGGTAAACACCGTGAAAGCAAGACGAAGGGAAAAATTGTACGGTAGTGGAATCAATGCTGCCACATTATAGGTTAGGCGTTCTTTATGGGGAGGTTCTTCTCCCATTCGTAATTTGTAGAGGGCGTATGGAAGGAAGCCATGTGTTAATTAACTTTAAAATCACATGGCAGTGCATATACCTCTAGGTATAAAGACATGTGGAGGGAAGAGAGGGTGTTTTGAATGTGCAATCATTGCTGGGAGATCCAACCTTAAGATTATCTATGTGCATTCTATTATGCAACCACACTTCAGTTAGTGCATCCCTTCTCAAGTCTCGCTCCATCCTCTAGAGCATGTGCTTCCTCCATGACATGGAAGATCGTAGATAAAAGCGAAGTGGTAAGAGCGAAGTAGTCATAGCCTAAGCTTGCTTTCCTAGGAAATCCCTACTCTCGTCAAGAAGGTGTTGTGGATTCCTTTCTTCCAAGGCAGTCTATCCAAGAAGGAAATGGTTCTAAACATTTCAGACTGTTGTAGAAGTGCTTGGAACATTGAAGGCTGTTGTAGAAGCACCTGGAACTTTAGAGACTACAGAAAAAACGTCTTTGTTATAGTCGCAACACCCACAACCCTAGCCTTCTTCCCCTGGAACACAAAAGGTGCCCACAACACCCCCCAATGGAAGCCATGGTTGGAGATGGTAGAAAACCTGTAGAACTATATCGAGTAGTAGGGATTTGATCACAGAGAATGTTTAAGAGAGAAGCGAAATTGAAGAAATCACTTCAGGGTCTTTGCATCTTTTTGTTAGTGGAGACTAGGAAGGATTTGAGCCCTTTATCAATTGACGACCATTCTTGAATGCTTCTAAGGGAATTTGAAAGGTACTATGTCCGCAATTTAAAATTTTAACTCTTTTGTTTGACTTTTTTTCTTCAAAACTTAACAGGCAATTGAATATTTTTTTGTGGTGGCAAGCAAGCCTCGGTCAATTGTGTTGTGAGAGGGGTTGTTGGAGATAGAAATCCACACCTTGATGTCCAATCCATAAGTATGAAGTGGCATATAGTTGAAGGGGAATATAATTGAGTAGTAGAGAAACCTACTAGCCAAGCCTAGGCCCTATGATCCACTCCTAGGCTCTCCCATTCTCAACAATGTATCATAACCAATTGTTGAGGTTGATTGAAGATGGTTATGAAGTCTGAGAAATACATACCTTAACATCTAATCTATAAGGGTGCACATATGAAAGAGGCATGTATCTCAGGGGTAGATGAGCCTGCCATCCATGGGACTGTCCTGGGGAATTTCTTGGGTTGGATAACTAACCTGTCCAATTTGAACATGGTATAAATCTAATTGTTGAGGTATATTCATATCGAACCAATAAGTATTCCCCTTATGAAAGGAGCAAGTATATCAACAATAGCACAACCTACCCACTTCCTCGAGTGTCCAATTCCCAACAAAATTCACTTACTCTGCCAAGACCTTATCCATAACAGAATATAAATTCAATTCTCTCCAACAACTATCACCGACCAATAATCTCCGAGGAACGAGATCCATCCATATCCTAAAACCCCAGAAATCAAAAACCCCAAAAAGCTAAAAAACCCAAATCAATACATGGACTCAGCCTATCATGGGACCTCAAACAAAGGTTAGCTATGAGTTCCCCATATATAAACAGTCATTGAGAAACTTGTCCCCCACTTCAGGGTTATGCTAGTTAGAAAATGAGAAACAAAATTGAAAATACATATACAAAATTTTAACATCTTTTTAAAATTAAACTTTACATATATAAACTTCAAACATCTTTGTAAATTTGAAGCATTATTCTTGTTCTGATTAGAAAAAGATAAATAATAGTACTCTTGTAATATGAAAATACAATAAAAGTCAGTGATATGATTGGTTGATAGCCACAACAAATTGGATAAAATGCTTGCCATGGATTGGGTATTGATTTATTCAGCTTTCATGTTTAGTATGGGCTTGAAGGAAAACATACATGCATTAAAAGTTTTTCATATCCACAACTATAAAGTGAGTAGTATTAAGTTTTTTTACTTAAATAAATTTTTAAATAATATTTAGTATAGTTTAGTCTTTGTTTTATAGTGATATTTTAAATAAATACAATGAAAATATTTTTAATTATGTATTTGTAATAAATGAATACAAATATTTACATTTTAATTTAAAGATCTCTATTTCGGAAACATACCAAGCTCCCATTTCCTTCATATTGAAGCTCCCAAAAAACTCTCAAGTTCCCAAAATAGTTCTGAGCCAAATGGAGAAGTTTCCTTCCAGTTCCCAAGCTCTCGGAAGGTCAAAAATGAGTTTCAGAGATGAAATACTAGGAGCGGTTCCGTGCAACTATTATATAAATGCATTGAAATGAACGAAAATTAACATGAAAACGATTTTGAAAAAACTGACTTACAAAAAAAATGAAAATACTTTGTAGAAGAAGAATAAATTATTTTAATGTCCACGAGATTAACAATATCCTATGGGATAGACTGCCTCACACATTGGTTGTCTACATTTCATCCCTTTTCATGTTCATCTTGATGATGATCTCCCCCAATTTTTCCACTATCCCCTCACTGAATAAATTATTCCAAGAGCTAAATGTCAAGATACTTACATAGCTGTCCCTACTGTCTTTGAAGGCTTCACACTCTAAAATGAAATGTTTTTCTGCTTCCACTTTACCTGAGGTGTGGAACATATGCACCCTTTCTTCCCAAGCTTCCTTTGGTCTTTCCAATGCTCGATTTCACAACTAAGTTGATGGGAATTGGTTCTTAATTATGAAATAAACATTTTGGCTCTCCAAGATATATTGGCCCCTATGTACGCTTTTTAATGATGATTGTAAGTGGGGTTAAACACTTCAATATAATACTCTTTCTTTCTGTCTAGTCCTTTATCTCAGGTTCTCTTGTGGAACCTATTAATAACAAAATCCTTTATCCCTTTACTATTCGTAGGGAACCTATTCAAGTGAATATCCCATTTACTAAGCCATTTAATATTTTTCCGCACCCACGTCTTCTTTCTTTTCCACAATAAGTCATTGAAGATGACCTTAGGCTACCGATTGTCTTCCATTTGCTCAATTTTTTTAGATATCTTATGAGATGCACCATAGCAATTTCTTCAATAGGAGCAACCCCCATTTCACTCAGCATGATATTATAAGGGACTGAACTTTTAATTTTAAACTTGTTTGTAATCAAGCATTTTTTAATATTCTCAATTTTCTTCCACTGTAAGTAGATGTATTGTTGGCCCACACTTCACAACCATAGAGAACCACCAGGATCACTAAAAGCCCAAAGAGAGTTTTCATAGTCTTCCAATCACATTGCTCTGCCTCTCTACACCTATTTTGGAAAGGATAGAACACTTTTCAGCCTCCCAAAGTTATTTTCTTTCTACAACTTTCCCAACTTAGATTTTTGTTGAATTCAATTCCGAGGTATTTTTAATTTGCCACTCCTTCAAGAGTTTTTCGTTCAAAGTAGAACTTATACTCATTATGTTTTCTTTTGCTAGAGAAAACTACCACTTTCGTCTTGCTAGTATTGACTTGCATCCCCACTGTACTACAAAAGTGCTCAAGGGAAATTAAGTGTTCTTACAGTCGAAGAGCAGATTTAGCAATCAGAATAAGGTCATCTGCATACAAAAGAAGCCTTATCACAAAATCCCCTAGAAGAGCACCATTACCCTCCTGAAAGTTTAACCACTCTTCAAGTTTGTCTATATATGAACCAAAAAGGGTAGGGGACAAAGGGCACCCTTGCTTGACCCCCATATCACTCCTAAAAATTTCAGAGATACTAGCTGACATTCTGATTTTGAATTTAACCTCCTCATATATCCTATGGACAATTGATATAAGATGCATAGGAACCCCAAGTTCCTCCATTCTATGCCAGATCTTATCTCTAGGGACCCTGTCAAAGGATTTTTTGAAATCAACAAAGCAACAAAAGGCTTCCTCTTTTTTCTCCCACACTTTTTCAATGATGTGACTTAGAGTTATACCATGATCAATCATTGAGTGTTTAGGTATGAAACCTGCTTTCCCTTTGGCACACTTATTTCCTTCTTCTTCCCACTTGTTGATTCTATTTTTTAGCATACTTCCGAATAACTTTGAAAACAAGGGGTTTATCATTATGGTCCTATAGTTGGAGGGATTGTTGACATCCCCACTCTTGAAAAGCGCCATTTCAAAGCTCGTTGTCCAATCTGTAGGGAATCCCTGTTGAATGATGTTGTTGAAAATTTTCATAATGTGAGGTGCAAGAGTTTTTGAACCCGATTTTAGATATTATGCTTGGATTTCAACTAAATATTTTTCTTTTCCAACATTCAACTTTTTATATTGTATTTTTTATTAAAAGATCGATTAATCAAGTTTTAACGTAGAAAACCGTGTTAATCAAAGATCGTAATGACTAACAGACAATTTTAGCTTTTAATTTGATAGACAAGATTTAGAATATTCTGTTTTTTTTTATATTTTAGTTTTTATTAAAAGATTGATTAATACAGTTTTAAATTGACGTAATTACCATCGACATCGACGTAATTACCAAATTGACCTTTTTTTCAGCGAGCCATTAAAAATGGAGTAGGATAACTCGGGAGAAATATTCCCTCTCTAGCTCCTAAGTCCGACAAGTCCTCCGGCGGTGGTTCGATATCAAATGCCTTCTGAAGTATGGTAACTATCTTTTCGATTGTCATCCATCATCTCCCGAATTTATTTCACCAGATGGTGATGGGATTTCCCTACAGGATGACAGCTCCCCAACTTTAATGTGGAGTGCATGCACAATGGTATCCTGAGCGACCCATCATTAATGGACATCAACGCATTGATACATCAATGCACTATTCCCCTTGATAGACCTTTCACAGATCGAGGGCGCAAGTCGATCTGCGACAGTGGAAGCCATGTAGATTTTCTTGTGAATTATAATCCAGATGATTTGTAAGGGAGCTTATGATTATTCTTGTTATGAATTCATAAGTGAATGAGAGACAAAATATATCAATATCTCCATGTTTGTAAGTTCCCAAACAATATTGGTGAGCACCAACAATATCAATGGGAGTAGAAAGATGGAAATGATAGAGGAGATATGGAAGAGGTTACTGCAAGACCTGTTAATTGAAATTCTGGCAAGACTGCATGCAAGATTTGTTAATTGAAATTATGGCAAGACTGACTATGAAAAACATTGTGATATTTCACGCAGTTTGAAAAAGTTGGAAGGAAATGTTTCAATCCTCAGAATTTAGAAGGTTAGTGGCCACGTCAATGGTTTCCTCTACCCAAGCATTTCTCATTGTTAAGGGAAAGAAAATGTTGACCTTCATTGATTCATCTCAGCCATTTTACGTCAAGAACCTATGGATCAACACAGAAAGTGGCTCCAAATTTCACAGTCTCTCTCTGGATTTTATTCCAAGCCCTGTTGTTGTGGTGGTCGGTTGCAAGAGCATACTTTGTTGTTCGAGTGGAAAAGATGAAATTTACTTATGAAATCCTGTCTCCCAAACCTGGATAGAAGTTCCAAAGATTGTTGAACATAAAAGATGGGATTTCATTAGTCTATCTTCTCTAGAGAGACTATTTCAAGAAGGATCTCGGTTAGAGAATCTCACAATCATGGAAATAAATCAGTGGGATCAAGGCTACCTACATTATTTTATGGCATTTGTGGTGGAAGAGCATAGAGGCCTAGGTCGAAATCTGTATTGTTGTATGAGTCATGGGAGAGATTTGTTTTCTATATAATGTCATGTGAATAAAAAATGGGAAACTGCAGGAGTTTGTCAAAGCTGTCTACATTTTCATTCGATGATCAACTCTAAGTTGTTTAGAGGTTCTCTAATATTATAATCATCTCATATGAAACACTGTATTAGTTGCACTTTCACATTGGAAGTACGTGTATAAACATCATGTCAATTGTTTGTTGGACAATATTATAGATTGAATAATTTGGTTAGAATTTCACAATTATTGTTCTGCTTCCAGTCACAATAATTTTGCACAAATAGATGGAGAAATAAGAATCTAGCTCATATGAAATAGTGTATTAGTTGCTCTTTCACATTGGAAGTTAGTATATTAAGATCACGCTGATTGTTTGTTGGGTAGTATTAGAGATTGATTAAATTGTTTTGAAGGTCACAATTATTGTTTTTCTTCCAGTCACAATAATTTTGCACAAATAGATGGAAAAATAATAAATTGCTACTTAGCACTATGATTGTGGTTGTAATCATAGAAAATTGCTATTGGGGAGGAGCTGTTTTGTTTGGTTATTTCCTCTTTCTCTTGCATATACAATCTCTTTTTCCACTATCCCAAATATAGTCATGGCATGTCATTAATCCGTGTGTGGCTTTGCCTAGAAAACACACTTACTGCTAGTTATATGGGACTAATTGATTTTAAGCTACTAGTCTTAAGACAGACGTATGAAATCAAGTTGGTCATTAGACATTGCAGAACTCCTTGTATGTAATAGAAATAATTTGGTATGAATATAGTTGTACTTGTATTTCATTGAAACAATTTTGCATCTTGTATTTGATAAATATATATACTTGAAAAACCACTGAAAACACTATATTTGATAAATTATGGTCTTTAATTCGATAAAAAAAAATCATATAGAGGAAGTCAATGACTTAAAACACTATATTTGATAAATTATGGTCTTTAATTCGATAAAGAAATAATCATATATAGACAGTCATAGACATAGCATATTTTTGAAAAAAAACCTTTCCCTATACTTTGTAACTATTGGTGATTTAGATGGAAGGGTGAAATTTTAAACAAAATGCCAAAAAATCAACTAGACACAGAATCAAATGAACTAGCAAGAAATTTTCTTGAACAAATTGTACTGTCATTTAGGTGTAGTATGTGGTTCCATGAACTTCACCTTTACTTATATTCTTAACATGCTATCTGTGTACAGATGTAATTACTAATGCCCATTTTGTATATGAGTTTCCATTTCAGCAGTGCACATCAACATTTCAAACTTCTTAATTAGTTGAATAGAGATTCAACATTTGAAACATATTAATTAGTTTAATAGAGATAATGCATTCAATATTTGATAGCCTAAGCTATGCACACAATTTGCATGAACTACAATTAATTATGATACAATTTTTCAAAGGACAAAGTACTAAATACTGTTTGTTTATTTTGGAATTGTCTAATTGTTCTACTTTTGGAACCTATTTTAGTCCTATATTGACTTTTTTTTAGTTGTGCTTTCACTGATTTTGGTCGTATATGAATCCAAAAAGTAGAACATTTAGACAATATTTATTTTTTAGCAGCTTTTTTAGTACAATCATTTTCAGTTTCCTATGAGTGGTTTTCTTTTTATATTTTAGGCCAAATTCATTTATACTTCAATATCTATTTTGTCTTTAGTCTTCAATTTTGTACAAAAAATATGTATGATATTGTAAAGGAATGTGACATTTCTATTTGGAAATCCTTCATTGTGTGTTATTTCTTTGTGAGGTAATTGGTTCTTTGATAAAATCGTAATGCTCTACAAGGGAGAGAACTAGTCCCCTTGAGTGTTTGAACACATGATGGAGAAGCGTTGCAAAGTTAGTTGGCAAGAAAGTTTGATCAAAGTGTTGGAGGATCTTTTTGTTACAACCTAAATTAATGGAGAAAGCCTCCAAACCAAGCGTATACTAGTATAAGAGGATCATCAACATCCTAACGATAGCTAGGTTTCACATTGAGAAAGTCAAAGCATGTTGCTATAAATTTGGCATTGTTTCTAAATGTGAGAAGAATAGTGAAGACACTTGGAAACATTGGCAAGAACTATTCAAGCTAAGATAAAGAAGCTTGTGATAGTATGGCAATCTCAAATGACATAATACCACTTGAACAAGATCTAGATACCTCTCAAAAATCTTGAAATATGTTAAAAACTTTGTAAGAGACATCTATAGTAACCGAGAGGTTGTCTGTTAAGAAACCAATTGTATATTTGAGGGCAATAAAAGGTGGATCACTCATACAACATTTCAATAAATTGAAACATCTTAAGAGATGAACTTATCATTGTATCTAAAGAGATAGAGAGTAGGGATCTTATTTTTATAACCCTTAACAATTGCATTGGTGTTTTCAAGTGTTTGTAGTAGGTGTTAATGAGAGCTATACCATTGACATTTGTCAATGATGAGATGGGAGGATTGTTATCGTGGGAGGAGAGGAATAAGCTTAAGTATGAAGGTGACAGTTATGAACATACCTTCACAACAAAGTAATAGGAAAATGAAGACAAAGTTTGGCTAGCAAGGAGAGAAGAGAGGGAAGTTAATGACAAGGTGAATTCAAGGTGATTTACCCATGTGCTTATAGGGTTTTCATTATGGAGTATGACTTTATTGAGAG
Organism: Picea glauca; assembly: GCA_000966675.3. Lineage (NCBI taxonomy): Eukaryota > Viridiplantae > Streptophyta > Pinopsida > Pinales > Pinaceae > Picea > Picea glauca. Next base: position 30,422 of record JZKD02S1427103.1, read on the forward strand.
TAGGGTTAGGGTTTTTCATTATGTAGGTTTGAGTGTTTTAAATATAGGGTTAAGGTTTTTCATTATAGAGGTTCATTTTTTTAGATATAGGGAATGTATTCTTCATATTTGGCCTTTACATTGGTTTATCATGAAATTTTAAATTAATATTCTTTTAGATACTTTAATATCAATTTTATAGTAGCCCACAAGGATGAAATTTGATAAGCAAATTGCTTGTAGCCTTATGGTTTTTCATTGTGGAAGTTGACTTAGTTGAAGATATGGAATTTATTCTTTATATTTGGCCTCCTTTACACTCCTTTACCCATGAAATTTTAATATATTTTTCGTTTCTTTCTTAGAAATACTCTAATATCAATTCTATGGTAACTCACATAGATAGAATTTGAGAGGAAAATTAGTCATCATGAGGAATTTTAAGGCATTTTACCTATCAAATACAATAAGAAAGTTTACTTGTCAAATACAATAAAAAAATTACTAGAACCATGTCAATCTTTGTTGGAAATCTTAAAACAAGTAATAGAGTGATCCAAACCATCAAATTTCATGGGTTGGTTTTGAAATTTGAATCCTATTGGTGGATTATGTTGATAAGGATTTTTAACCCTCATCAATCCATGCTAGAGTGCTAGGAAAAATATTCAAAACATGATTCCAATATTTTACTATTTTCTAATTCACTTCCTCATTTCTTTCAAATTACAAAAGAAAAATGCTAAAATAAAATCTTAGTACTAGAAACAAGATATAAACACAATATAATTATATTTTTGTTTCAATAAAGCTTGATACCATAAATCCATAGTCAAATTAAATGAAGACAATTCCCATTCATAAATAACATCGATGGCTAACAACATTTTAGTTAAATAGTTATAAATTAGATTGTTTTTCATAAACTTCGGACAAAATCCATAAAGAGAGACTCCAATGGTTAAGTGGGATAGGTAAGAGCCAATAGGGACCATATTTACAATTAGTAGTATTTTTACCATGCCACAAAGGGGGTAGTTGCTAATGAAAGTATCAAGATAGTGTTGCACGATAGGCCAAAAAAAGTGGCATTGGAGTGCTCTTGAGACACCTAGAGAGTAATGAAAAAATGATCATGAATCCTAACTAGTTGATGAACAAATGAACAAATGTTGTGGTGTTCCTTCAACAACTGAGAAGAGGATGATGTTTATAGAATAATGGACAACTCGTAACGGGAAAAATGAGTATATTCATAAGAGTCCTCAGAAGGAGGGGGGTCATGTGATGTTGTATGTTCAAGAACATGGTGATCACAAGATGTAGGAGATATATGATTAAGTTATTGAGTTCAATTTTACTACAATTATTTTGAAAAATACATATAATGTGGTGTGTTATTAAGAATGTAGAAGATTATGTATATTCATAAACAAATTATGAAATTAGAGGCTCAAGAAATATTTCAATGGCAATATTTCAATGGCTAAAATCTAGAAGAGAAGACTATGTATAAAGAACCAAACAAAGAAAACCATACTTAATGGCTCACAGAAGTGTAGTGCTTAATGAATGTGGAAGATTGAATGTGACCATATAAAAAACATGGGCCATGATTAAGTTTTTAACAACCAAATGATGTTACCATTGAGTAAAAAAGAGAAGAAATCATAGTAGTAATGAAGGACTAGACCTCAAGCAATGAATTTTGAAGTAGAACAAAGAAATTTATGTAATTCATTGAGGATATGAATGTTGCTTAACACCTTTGTTTGTTGAACAATGAAGAGCCAATGTTGAGCAAGTGAATAACCCTAATGAGTGTCAAATTAGTGAGAATTTGGAACAACAATGTGCCAAGCAGATAATTTAGAGAATGAGTTCATTGGGAAATCACCTGGAACCATAACCATGGAAGGTATTGAATCATTAGCCCCCCTGGCCTAATGTGCCACATGACCAAGAGACAGTGCATGAAGGTTGGGGGAGGGGCTAGTTGGGGCCCCAACGAATACAAGGACATATGGAATGGACATGTGGAAAGGGGCGGGGGTGGGGACCCTCAAGGTTTAAGAAAAAGCAGTGAAAATTGGATCGGGCAAGCGAAAAAGGTCGGGGGTGGGGCCCTTAGGGGCTTCAACGCACGTACAACTAGGTGGAGGGCACACATGGACATTAGAGAAGGATGGGACATGAGGTTAAGGAACGCGACACAGGCCAGCGTTAGAAGGAGAAGGTGGCGAGGGTGGAAGGAAAGTCCCATCGACCACTATGCAGCGACAACTAATAGATCAAGTGCGGATATCCTCATGGTTCGTGGTTCTCAAGAGTTTCATCCTTCAACGTTCATGGGAGCTTAGGAATTTAGGGATCTGCATTAGAGGGACAAGGTGTACGACATCCCAGTCACACAGTTTAAGCATCAAGGTGCTGCCAGGTTCATCTCCAAGTCTGGAAACATGGAGGTCGAAGGTACAACACACAGGGAAGATTTCGCGACCTTTCTGGTTGGCACAAATTCACCATTAAACAAAACATGGGGGATTTTTGTCTTGTACTCGTCCTTTCATGCGGAAATATGTTTAACGGTTTGGGTAAGTCTCTCTGGCCACCCCTTATCATTTTTTGTCCAGTTGTTTTCCCCTCAAAGTCTCATTTCTCCTCGCCTTAACCATAATTCCTCGCCCTACTCTCATTCTATCTTATGCCTCTCCTAGACTGTAAATTAGAGGGCTCAATTGGTCCTTTCCTTCCCCTCCCAGCGCTCTGATCTTTCTCTTCGTCTGGTCCTACTTTTCAGTCACCAAACCCTATCTCTATTTTTCGCTTAGACCCTATTTCAGACGGTCTCGTGGATTCTAGACTCTCTAGACTCACCTCTACACCTTCCCTTACAAAAATTTATTTTTCCTTCCTTCCCATGGCCTTTATACAAAGGAGATACAAACTTCAATGTGTCGAAGATTCAGATAACAAATATCTTGTAGGATCATGATCTTGAGTAGTATGTGACCATTGGTGGAGGAACCCACTTCTAATTCAGGAAGAGCGGCCTTCAGGAAGATTCGAGCAAAAGAAAATAAAAATGTCTTTGACTTAGTGAAAGATAGTATAATGAATGTTAAGGGATGTATAGATACCTTGGTGAATCTGTATGAGAAACAAGATCCATGTCAAAAGAGGAAACTTAAGCACAAGATTAAGTATTTGAAGATGGAGAAAGGTGAATCAATAGCATATTTTTGTTCTAGGATAGCCCAGATCAGAGATCATCTTTTGGTCACAGGGGTGACAATGGATGATGATGATTTAGTGCAGGCCATATTTGATGGTCTTCCTTCTTCATGGGAGACCATCTTATCCATTGTAAGTGGGAGAGATATTCAACCCATGTTTGAGAGGTTATGGCATGATTGTCTCCAGGAGGAGATTCGCACTACTACCAGGAGCGAGCCAACGAAAGAAGAGCATTCAGATTTAACATCAATATTCAAGGGAAAGAAGAAAGGCACTTTCCAAAAAGACTCTCAGAGGAAGCCAAACACAAAAGGTACATTCAAAGGAAAGAGTATTGATACATCTAAGGTTAAATTCTTTAGTTTTAATAAGTTGGGTCTTTTTGCTAAAGACTATTGGTTTAGAAATAAATATCCAAGGAAAGGGAAACATCATGCCTCAACTGTTGAGGATGATGAATCCAAAAGAAAAAAGAAATTTTTTTCTAATGAGAAATAAAATAGAAAAGAATATTACCTGGTTTATGCCTTATCCAGTTCAGTTTTCACAGGGTCAAAAACTTGGTTAGTAGACAGTGGTGCATCAAAGCACACGACAGGGTGCAAGGAGATCCTCTCAGATTCCAAGAAAAAATATTTTGCAGAGCAGGTTGAGCTTGGGGATGAAAAATGTTACAAGATAGAGGGAGTAGGCTCTATCTCCTTCAGATTGGAATCTGGGGCTAGACTTCATGTTGATGAAGTATTCTATGTTCCAGGGCTCAAGAAGAATCTACTATCAATTGCAACCTTTGAGGACAAGAGATATTGGGTGATCTTCAAGGACATGAAGGCACTACTCTGGGCTAAAGGTATCCATTTAAGTACAACATAACCCATTTTAACTCACAGAGGAGGACTGTACGTCGTGACAGGACAACCAATTTAGGAATTGTCTCATGATGCGACTAACTCCAACGAGTTGTGGCACAGAAGACTTGGACATCTTCATTATAAAGAACTTCCATATCTACATAACATGGTATGTGGCATGCCCTCTATTTCTCTTAGTAAAAATGAAATTTGTAAGGGATGCATGCTAGGGAAAAATATAAAGAAATCATTTGCTAGTAGTGACAAGAAAGCTCATGGCATCTTATATATGGTTCATTCTGATGTATGTGGTCCCATGTCATCTCCCTCACTCAATGGTTGTTTGTATTATGTCATTTTTATTGATGATTACTCAAGAAAATGTTGGATACATTTCCTTAAAGCTAAAAGTGACACATTTGATAAATTCAAAGATTATAAATCCTTTATTGAAAAGAAGACAGGGAAACAAATCAGAACCCTTAGAACATACAATGGAGGAGAGTTTGAATCTCTCCAGTTTGATGATTTCTGCAAGCCAACAAGAATCAAGAGACAGTTGACCGTGCCATATAACCCTTAGCAAAATGGAGTTGCTGAGAGGAAAAATAGGAGAATTTGTGAGGCAGCGGAAGCAATGACGTTTGATCAGGATCTGCCAAATTCTTTACGGGTAGAAGCTACCTCCACTGCCATGTATATTCATAACAAGTTTCCACATGCTATATTGAAGGACACGACTCCTGAAGAGGTCTTCTTAGGGATCAAACCTGAAGTAGGGAATCTAAGGATATTTGGGTGTCCTGTGTATATTCATGTCCCTAAGGAAAAGGGGACAAATATGGAACCCTTAGGAAAGAAAGGGGTTTTTGTGGGGTATAGTAAGAAATCCATGGCTTACATGATTTATGTACCAGTTCATAAGAATATAGAGGTAAGAAAATATGTGACTTTTCACGAGGAAGCCGCGTTCAAGAAATTCAGAGAGCTTTAGCAGGAATCAAAATCAGTTCAACCAGCTTCACCCTCTTCTGAAAATGAAAAGAAAGATTATTAGAGGGAGGAACCTTGTGAAGGGACAAGTAATGAGACCTTAAAACCTGTTGAAGAGTTAGAAATAACTCTTGAAGAACCTCCAACCAAAAGAAATCCAGGGTGGCCTAAAGAAACAATGCAAGAAGTAGAAAGGATAACTGCTCCCAAAGGAACTTTCAGGGAAAGTAAGAGGCCTCGTAGGTTTGGAGGCTATGTTGTACTGATGAGAAACATTAGTGATTTCGAACCTTCTTCATTTGAAGAAGCAGATAAATTACAAGTATGGAAAATGGTCAAGAAGCAATAAGTCAAAGAACATGTCTGAGAAGAGGAGTAAGACTCCAAGGAAGCTCAAGATCTTGAAAAAACATCACCCTTGAGAGAGGAAGCCTATGATGATGAGAAGAACGAGAGTTTTCTCTTTGATCCTCCTAGGAACAGTTACATGAAGCATTCCACATTGAGGATTAAGCCTCTTGTGATGAAGAGGTGTTATAGGTGCATTTCCATGAAGAAAAATTAAGAATGTCGATGAAGTGCAACATGTTGAAAATCTAGATGAGACATCAATATCCATTCTCCCACTTGATGAAGTTGAAGTTGTTCAACCTTGCTTTCCTCCTACACATAAATATGAAGAAATAATAAGTCCCAATGATGCATATGGTTTCATGGAAGTCCTCTTCAACATGGTTTAGCAACATATTGATGATTTTATATATTTTGGGAGACATAGATGGGATATGGGTTGTTTCATTTTCAATAGAGATCCGATTTACGACATTGAGGGTAGTACTAAAGCAAAGAGGGTTAAGTTTTCATCTTCACATGATTGTTTTACATGCTCTTGGAATCATAATGGTGATATGGTCACAAGTTTGTTCCATTTTTTAAAAGATGACTTGTCACAATACACTCATGATGACGTCCAATTGTCCCTTGGGAGTGTTGATGCATACCGTTTTGGGGATTCATATTTTATCTATGAAATCTTTCAACCACCTTGATGCTCAGATTCTGATGGACACTAGGATGTGGCTATCCCAGAGAAACCAGAGACTCATACTACTAAGGAGCAATGATTTTGTCTTGGGAAATTTTGTAGGGATTTGTAGATGAAGAAGAAACATGTTTCAAGTGTGGGAGAAATCCTTTCTCTAGAACTGATCTTTTCCCTTATCTCATCTCTTCTTCCCTACAAAAACATGGGGTTTTCTTGGGATCTATCATCTCTTCTTAGTCTTAAAAAAATAGTGGTCATATTAATGGGGAAGAACATGAGCCATCATCTATTTGAAACAACCCTATTTAGAGGTGGATGGATTAACTTGTGGTTGCTCTTCCCAATAGGATTTTCTCCCTCCTACCCACCTCCATGAGTTGTTTCTGATGATTCATTACATGGCCATTTATGATCATGATTATTATGTGCTCGATTTGTCCTTGTTGTATTGCATAATTAAGCACAAGGGGAGGAACCTTGATTAGATGATAAATTGGTTTCATTGGTTGTACAATTTCACCTGACATGAATGTAAATTGACTTCTTCAGGGCCATGGGCCCTATGTAAGTAGGTAGGCCATTTGTTTTCCCTTTCATTTTGCACTTTGTTATTCATGACAGTTTAGTTGCATCTAATTATAATTGCATGTCATATCTCATTTTAATTTTCTATACTTGCGATATTGCATACTTATTATGATCATTTTCTTTAGTCATATTACATACTAGTTTGGAAATTTTTGAAAAAAATGCAAAATTTAATTTTTTAAGATTAGTTGAAATTTTGAAATTTTGATCATATGAACAAAGGGTGAGTGCACTACCCTAGATACCCATGCATTTTTTGTTTAAGTGTGAATATGCATAGGTCTTACCAGGATATTCTCATGCACTCTACAACAAGTACATGTCCCCAAGTAGGAGTGATATGCTATCCCCCCGCCCCCCTCCCCATGCTAGGGATAACTAAGGAGATGATGTCTTGAGACCCTAATGTTGCAGAGATGGAGTACCGGGAGGAAGATGAGAAGGAAGAGGCCCCTATCTTACCACACATCACCATTAGATTGATGGCAACAAGTTCCACCACACCAACTTGGCTCACAGAGGACAACGAGTCTTGCTCCATGACGTAACAAGTCTAGTATTATGGTAGGATCCATTATAATAAATGAAGCATTTGAAAATGTTGTGGAGAACCATTTCTTGATCTTGAGAACGTTTGATTGGAAAATTTTCATTTTTCCTCATTTCACCTTGGTGGTTGACATGTTTTCCTAGCAAGTGGGTCACCCTCAGGAAAAGGGTTTCTACTAGGGGGTATCCTTGAAGAGTCATCATACCATTTCCATCCATACCTATCACTTTTCACACTTTCTCCCCGATCGTTTCTTCATCTTTTGGGTCTTTCAGGAATTATGGAACCATCAAGGGCTTGTACCTCATTTCATGGGAAGAGGGGCTGACGACTCGGAGGAAGATCACAACTTCTATAAAAGAATATGGAAATAATACTGAAAAGAAAGTGAACACAACAAATAAGGACCATCAAAATCCGTTCCAACTTGATCTCTACTTACTCAGTGCTCGCCCCGATCCAAAAAGTAATGCTAAAGCTTGGAAAGCCTTAAAGGTGGACCCTGCAATTTTCAAATTATAAATGAAATCAAGGATTGTAAATATGAAAAAATGGGGCTTGGAAAAAGGTGGCATGCAAATAGTTGGTAACTCAAGAGCAAGCACACCCTCAACAAAGGTGCCCATAAATGAGACAATATGAGCCCTTATATGTCAAGAAACCCCATTCCCAAAAGTTACACCCCCATCTACCTCATACTCTTTTCATGACTTAGGTAGGGTCCACTTGGGAAAAACTTCTTGACTTTGGGAGTGATCTTCCCAATAGGTCACCATGACAATCCTCCCATACTTAAATTTGGAAAGTTGTATAAGGTCTTTCAACATTTGTTTATTTTGACAAGGGGGGATCTGATGCACATGTTTGAGTGGTTATTTGATTAGATATGGCTTACTTGGCATGATATTTGTGACTTATGGACCCTTAGAGGTCGAATCTATTTTTATTTACAAGCCTTTTCTAGGTGAAAGTATTTTCGTGGAGGCACACGACTACTTGGACCTTCATTGGGGCATGAATCCCATAGGTCGGATGATGCACCCCCTCTCATTTGACACATGAGAGAAGGAAAATTTCCTTTGGAGGCACATAGAGACCAAGAGGAAATCACATTCCAACCCCTTTAACCCAAGCGTTGGCCTTTGGAGGCCTAAGGCGTCATCTTCTAGGCCCTAGTTGCCACACATGCTTAGGGTTTTTGATGGGGATCTCATGGTTGATGGTGATGTGACATGGTTTTATGGAGAGAGAGACACTTGGCATGCATTATGAAACTTGGTAGAAGGGAGTATGGCGTTTGGAGGCCCAACGTTCTTCATCAAAGGTCAAATCGTCCCTCTTGGAGGCCTAACATCACCCCTAAAAGGGGATTTTCTTTATGCAATTTGAATTTTTAAATGTAAAAGGGAAAATGGAGGTGCTCTACCTCCCTAATTTGTGATTTACTTTAGATAATTTGACAAATTGGTTTTACAAGACCTTATATAAATAAAGGTCTTGTCTTTTTTCATTTTCATCATAACTTTGAGAGTTACATACTCTTTTGGCTGAAATTTTTGCTCTACTTGGGAAAATTTATTTATCTCTCTTTGGTGCACTATGGATGTTAGTACTTGTATATTGGTAAATAAAAGTGAGGTGCTATATATTGGATGCTTGTTCTTGGTATATTTGGTGGAATATTCTTGATAAAGAAGGGTTTCTTCATGCTAGTCTTGGAATTGGTAAGGAATTTTTGCATTTGTTGTATTGTTTCTTCTTGTTTCAAGGTTTAATTAGTTTAAACCCTTGGAGGGGTATAAGGGAATACACCTCCATCAATTCTAACTTATTATCATTGAATAAGATACTTTGAAAAGGTTTCTACAAGGAGTAAAAGGGCTGACACCCTTGTAGATTTACCTTGCTAGGTTTGTTTGTTCTAGGGAGTAAAAATGATTACACCCCTAGAGAAGTAATAAACCTAGATTTTACACAAGATACTCCATAACCCAATTGATTTGGCACTAGTCTAAGTTGAATTGGAGATATAATATTCTTGCATTGGTATAGATGAATTTACGAGATATTGAAATTGTTCAAGTTGGATTATTTTCTACATGTTATAAGCATTCTTGTTCCCTAAGGATGTCTTCTTTTAGCCAAATATTTTTATATTGTCAAAAATTTAATTCTACAGCCATTAGGGCTGAAACAAAACTCTCTTTCTTTCACTATTTACTCTCTAATCTATCGTTGAAGTTTACTTGTGAACCTAGATTAATGTTCTACTAATTATTGGCTATCATTTGCATGATTTACTTGTTGATTTCCATGGATAGATATTGCTTATGTAGAAATTGTTTTCTTTAGAAATTTGAATGCTACAAAAAATTGTTGATAACATCATATAATGACCCTCAAAACATCACTAAAGTCTTTCTTCTTTCAGTGGAAGTTTAACTAGTCATTGCTAGCTTAATTTACATCATCTTGTACTTGACTTTGGTGGTTAAATTTACAGCCATTGATATTGTTTATTGTTGATTTATACACTTATATACTGTTACAATTTTGGGACAACAAGGATTCTTTTTGAATCCCCATTGGTTAAAGGCTTGGTTGATCATCATTAGTCTTTTTCTAGGTAGGGCTAAAATTGTTTTGTAGACACACAACCCTTGGAAACCATTCACCCTTCTACAAGACTCTTCTTCAATACTTCTTCCATATCCAATATTGACCTATAGGGGGACTCACTCATCATCAACTGACTTTCCATCTCAATCCCCCTAGGGTCACTAGGATTCCTCCATTGTGGTGATGTCATCATCACTTTAATGTGAGGGGAGTGTCTATATAAGGTGACAGTGGGTAGGTACTCTCGTAGTTGTTCCACCTTTGTGGTTTGGGTTGGGATTTTCCCAGGATACAATCTGTGCGATAATAAGAAGAATATGTTAGAATTATCCCCAATAGATTCGCTAATTATGTTGCATAAAATATTTCACAAGCTATCAATGATTTTTTCCCTTAGGTTGGTTAACCAAACCTAAGACAAATAGGATATCTAAGCTATCATTTCCCCCAATTAAGCTCATTTTCAAGTGAAATCACAAGTAGGAAGAAATATTAAACAAGAAGAGAACCTATTGTGATGCCTTGTATTCATATCTTTGAATCATGAATCACATGATCAATGGGAGAGATAATTGAGTGGCTCCAAAATAAAATATTCCTTCACACATAAACATATAACACCTTAATCGATCTAATGGCACTAAAATATTTCTTCAAATGAAAAATAATTGACTACTTGCATGAACTAAAAGCTAAATCTAGGTAGGTAAATGAATTCACATTGATCAATCTAACAACTATTAGTTTTTGAAATGTAAATTCAACATATATGTTTTAGACAAAAAAAATGCGAGGGAGCGGGGCGGGAGAGACGAGAGATCTCAATTATTGCATAAAATATAATTGCAAGCAATGATGATACTTGCCAAGTGTCAGTGGATGCCCTCCTTTCCCATCCAAAATTTCTTCTTCATCACATTCCCTTTGGCCTCAACCCTTCAAAACTACAACAATATCACATAAATCTAAATAATAAAATTAGATTCTCAATTATAAAGACATAATTCACAAGGACTAGATTTTGGTGGTGTAATCTTACCAAAAATTTAAACAACTCTCTCTCTCCCCTTGACTTCCTATTTATATGGAGAAAGGTGGCTTGGGGAGAGAAGGATTTTCTTGGTAGGAAATGAAGTGTAGCCATACAAGTGGCATTATCATATTCACCCCACTTTGAACCTAAATGTCTTGAGATGTTATATATTTTCCCTTAAATATAGGGATGATTGCGACATTTGAACCCTATGAATTACTCAAACTATAAAACACCTCCTTAACCATTTATATACCTTCATATTCCTTCATTATCAGTCCATGGTGACATTGCCAACTCTAGTAAAGGAGACAACGACCTCCTTTATGACCAATTAAGGATTGGTCTTCGTGACATCCCTTAATTATGAAAACAATAATTTTGTTTTCATTTTATAGATTAATTGGATGAGTAGGGAGTATCGATGACAACACATACTCTATCCAAATGTCACATTATTCTCATTAAGTGCTAAGAGGCAAATCCTAGGCCATTAGAATTTTTTTTTTAGACTATCACTGTGAATGAGAGGTTATTATGTATTTTAAGTTTCGAGGCCTAATGCTACATGGAAGAGGTTGATTGTTCCACACATGTGCTAGAAAGGATGCCCTAATATTCCAAATGTCTCATTTGTTTTTTTAAGTGTTTCCATTATTTGGCATGTTGTGGTGTTATTTATTAGTAAATTGGAAGATATACTGGAGAAATAACATATTTTACCCAGATTTATTGCAACAATGATAGATTGCAACCACAATAGCCAAATACAGAACCAAAATACCACAAAATGTTATCCCTTTATCGATGATAGAATATTCACTTTCCTTTTCAAGGGGGTAGCCTCCAATTGATAAGAGCTTCGATTAAAATATACTTCACAAGACATCTCATTACATTGCTTCTATTTCTTTATATAGTTCTATCTACTCCTAAGAGCATTCTAGAGAAGGAACCTTCTAGTAGGTGAAACCTTCTAGTAAGTCTTCTTACAATAATTTCTTTCACACGACTGCATGGGCCTTATTTACTAGATATGTCCTCCATACATAGCAACCTATATATTTACTTAGGTGGTTAGGGAAATACCCTAACACATGCTCAATGACATGGTTGTTCGCTTGCTTGGTAGGAAACCAATACCGCTATTTTTCTATCTTATCGACACTAATACATTGAGAAATAAATGCTTGCTTGATTCCCCTATATCCTTTCTTTTATACTCCTCCGCAATGCTCAATGGAATCATGCTTCCTTGTTTGGTAAGTTTGGATTTCCTTACTCGATAGTTCATGATCAACCTCCCTTTATTTCTTATAGAGCACGCAACTATCAAGCACCTAGTTATTTGCTTGATGGTCGTTGACTTAACTAATACTTCATGTTTGTGGTCGAGTATATCCTTTGCATGGTTGACCCTTGTATATTATGTTCACTAATTCGAGAAGATACACCATTCCTCACTTGTTGAGATCTAGAGTTCCAATGCCCATAAAGAAAATGTGTTAAAGAAAAGCTTGTTTTCTTGGTGTCTTGTGCTTGACCCTTTTTTCATATTTTTATTTTTTCTTTATGGACCCATTTCTCTTCACTTATTGATGAAACCTCCACCTTTGATTGATGGACTGGAGAGAGTTGATGTATTCCATCCTTGAGAAAAATTTATACACATTGATAAAATAAAGGAATCAAACAAAGATCATTTGCTTGATGCCTTTATACTTAGTCAAATTTCAATGTGTTTATTTTTATTTTTTAACCCTTATTCATTAGATGGTTTTTATTCTGCAACTTACTTTAAAAAAGTGACATGACATAGGTTTGAACACCATGAAATCCTTCTTTCTACTATGTTAGTGAAAGTGTCTACCATCACTTGGATTCTGTACTACCCTAGTGTCAACTGACCCTAATTAAGTTAATTGTCAATGAACATACCTTCATTTTGTGCATTGTTCTTGCGAATAAGATAAACTAATAATGCTTTTTTTGAAATTTGAGATATAAAGATGACGATGCTTTTTTGGGCACTAACACTTCCTATCCCATCTAATGCACTAAGCTACATAACCATCAACACACCCAACTAACCTACCTAACCTTCTAATTCACTAACCCAACTAACATACTAATCAACTACCTCAGATACCCTATCCTAACCCACTAACGTAATTAACCCACCAAAACTAACCTATCTAACATGCATAACTCACATAGCCCATATAATCTACGGTGCCATAGGCTACCAAACGATAATCTACCTAACCTACCTAACCTACCTAACCCATTAACCTGCCTAATCTGCTTCTTAACCCACTTAACCTACTTACCCCACTAACTTACCTAACCTACCCCATGTTTAACCCCTAACCCACCTAACCTAGAAATCCACCTAGCCCATGAACCTAGCCCATCTAACTCACAAACAACACCCACCTAACTTTCCTAACATAACCTGATAAATCACATAACCCACATAATCCTTGATCAAATTTAAGCTACCAAAAGTTAATTCACCTAAACTCACTAACCCATCTAACATACTCCAATAAAAAACCTACCTATATTGTACATATCCCACTAACTTGTACATAATATACACACTAACTCACTTAACCCACAAACATAACCCACTTAACCTAATTCATCTAACCCACCCTACTTACCTACCCATCTATGTATCCCACTAACTTACATAATGCATAGACTAACTCACCTAACCCACAAACATAACCCACTTAACCTAATTCATGTAACCTACCTTACTTACCTACCAACACCTAATCTTAACCCTTGAACCTGATTGTTTATTGAATGAAAAAATTGAAAAATAAAAATGTACAAAGGACATTGCCAAAATGCATAAAGGGATAGACCACAACACACTAAACAACACAAGTAAGACACGAAAAAAGTAAAACGAAACACAACATCTACACTCAATACAAAATAAAATGCCCAAAAGACGACAAAAGGGATTTAAAAAGACAACGAGATTTAAAAGTTAAACACCAGAAAAAACATTGTGTATCTCATTTTTTTAATTTATACTAAAAAGACTTGGAAAAAGTTTTTAAAATACCATATTAGTATCAGCTAAATTATTAAAACTCATGTGGATTGGTATAACACCAATTAATATTGTTATGGTATTTTTAATTTAATCCCAAAGTCCTATTTTCGAACAATTATTTTCTTAACCTAAGCATGTGGGGATGTTAAGCCACTTGGACGACAAGAGGTCGTCTAAGGTTCGATCCAAAATAGCTATACAATTTTGATAATAACCAATATGAATTTAAAGGGTTTTTAATATAAAATTTCAATAATCAATATAAATTTAGAGGTTTCTTAATAAAAAAAAATTAGTAAAAATGAAATTTTAGTAATTATTAAATATTTGAATTTATGAATTTTAATATACAATTTAGGTATAACTAAAATTTTAGTTATTAAATATTTCTAATTATATATATATATATATATATATATATATATATATTCCCAGTAAAAACACTTAAATTTTATTTCAATAAAAAAAAAATTACATTATGAATAATAATTGTAGCGATGTATTTTGTCATTTATTTTGGCATGTAAGATAGATGAACTGCGAGATCCATCAAGGAAAGTGTTTTAATGATCACGCCGCCATATCTATAAACATTCTGTGATAAAATTCATAATGTGAAACTTCCTTTGTTTCCTCTATCTGCCACTGCCAAAAATCAATCTGTAAGAGAGCGTATCGACGTTCCCTGTATACATGCAACAGAGAATAAAATTCATAAGAGTCCAATTCTAAACACATCATCAAGGGGAAGGATTTTGATGTTATTAAATTTATGAGTTTTCCTGATCAGTTTAAAACGATCATAAAGTCACCAAAGATCTAGAGAGGTAATTTTTTTTTCCTCGACAAAAATCAATAAAAGTTTTAATTCCATCAATTTTGCATAATTGTTTGTTCCGGGTCCCAAACCTATTTTGAGTTGGAATAAATGTGAGTCTATTAAATGAAGGATTGCTCTTTTAGAATTGTTTTGGAAAGACCCATAGAAATAGGTCCACGGTCTTGAGAAGTCCAAGGTTTCTTCAATAATGGCTCTTACTGGATTATGATCTTTTGCAGGGAAATGTGAAATGATTTGGAGGGAAATGTGATAGGATAATAAGGCCTTGTGCAACAATGATTTGCAGGATGGAGGGTCGGTCTTTGAAAATGGATGCATTTGTAGGTATCTAAGCTCCCCAATTTATGATCATAGGGAGAACCTTTATGTTTATGTTTGTTGAGAACCTTTATGTTTATGTTTGTTGGGTTTGAGGACTCTTCAATTGTCCGGCCTTGCCACAAACATACTTGGCCCAGGGCATTTGAGCTTTTTGTCCATATTAGTTTGACAAAAAGACAACGCATAAAGAGATGTGAAATAGTTTCCTCATCGACTTTACATAATGCACATCACCCTAGTCCTTCCATATTTATATATTTAAGTCTTAAGTTGGGACTTTGTTTTTGAGACTTTGTTTTTAATAGGCACCACATAAAAATATGAGATTTTAAAGGACATTTAACCTTCCACAGATCTTTCCACCATCAAAAAGGTTCTCGTTGAAATATATCTATGTTGATTTGAGAGTATCTTACTTTCGGAGTGTAGACACCATTGGGGGCATGTTGTCAAACCAGTTCATCCTCCCTTATTGTGATTTAGATATGGCCAATTTTGAGGCCCTAATATAGTCTGACCATAGCGCAGACAAATCCTCCCCCAAACCAATCTGCTCAACATCCTTCCATTCTTGGTTTTGCAGATGATCGATGAAAGCTTGGGGAAGAATATGGTTTCCACCACTACCCGAGATAACGCTCATCTGGAGAACTGATTGCTGTAACTGATTGTCAATATGAATATGCTGTAACTGATTCATACATCTATTTGGGCAATACTTGAGTCGCACAAACGCAATAATTGCATAAAAGCAGACTAGTATAAACCATTTAAGGCTAATCTAGGGAGAAACCCATTCAAGGCTAATCTAGAGAGAAACCCATTTAAGGCAGGT
Organism: Picea glauca; assembly: GCA_000966675.3. Lineage (NCBI taxonomy): Eukaryota > Viridiplantae > Streptophyta > Pinopsida > Pinales > Pinaceae > Picea > Picea glauca. The sequence goes on from JZKD02S1427103.1 coordinate 46,387, forward strand.
ATTTTAACAAACATGATCCAATCAATCTAGCCAGCAAAGTTGAAACTAGCAATAACACTGTCAAAAGCCAAGTTACATATAAACATCTGAACCTGAAAATGAGAAAATCCATATAAAACGTGGACGGCAGGATTCGAACCTGCGCGGGCAAAGCCCACATGATTTCTAGTCATGCCCGATAACCACTCCGGCACGTCCACATTCTAAAATTTACGTGCAATTGCATTTTTGGTGTGGCTCTAATTCTAATCTAAATTTCTGTCAAAAGGTGAAGAACGCAAATTACCACAAGTCAATTCCGTGTATCAGTGTACAAAATAGGGGTGTGGCTCTAATTCTAATCTAAATTTCTGTCAAAAGGTGAAGAACGCAAATTACCACAAGTCAATTCTGTGTATCAGTGTACAAAATAGGGGTGTGGCTCTAATTCTAATCTAAATTTCTGTCAAAAGGTGAAGAACGCAAATTACCACAAGTCAATTCCGTGTATCAGTGTAGAAAATAGTTGAGAAAGGACAAGATCGGAATGTTTTCATTGAGAGTTGAACTCAAGACCTCCCGCTTACTAACAAGTGCTCTAACCAGGCAGATGCAACGAACTTAGGGTTTGGAGCTTTTGGAATTTTAATGAGACGATCCAATCAATCTAGCAACAAGGCTGAACACTGCCAAAAGCCGCTATCTGAATCTGAGAAAAGCCATAAAACGAGTTATATTTAATCAATCTGAATGCGCGAAAAATGAAAACGTGGATGACAGGATTTGAAACAACTTGGTCAAACCATATAATTTTTCGTTCTGCCGGATAATCATTCATTAGTCCAATTTATTCATTGTTAATTATTACTATACGCGGATCGATGTCGTTTTCTCATCGTTTATATCATTTACGGATTATTATAAAACAATTGAAGATCAAATTTTCACGAGCTATTGAAACCCTAGCTGCCATTTTTCCATCGAAACCCTATCGGCTCTTCATTTATATCATTTACGGATTAGTATAAACAATTGAAGATCAGATTATCAAATTTTCAAAAGGTATTGAAACCCTATCGGCTGGTGGAATATGGAAATTAGAGATTATGAAAAGGCCAGAAATCCACGGCCGTATCGAAACCCTATGCAATTAATATGAAAATTGTAACTTAAAAGAAGCTAAGAAAAACATCTTCAACAACTGCGTAGAATGTTGAAGTCGAAATACAGAAATGCCTTCGAAACGAGTCAACAAAAATAAATTTAGCTAGGGTTTCCCAAGAAACAGCGCATTGGACTCTTTATTTTTGTAGAGCATTGAAAACCGTATTGGATTCTAGGCAAGTAAAATGCTTTCAAGTTTATGAAAATGGACTGTTAAACTAAGATACTCCAAGAATGGAATATTACAACATTAATCAAAGTTTTACAAAACCAGATGAACTATGCAAGTAAAATACTTTAAGTAACCAGAGACGGGCGCTGATTAATAAGCCCTAATCGATCCTTTTTCTACGAGTTACTTAATCGTTTCATTGCAAAAATTAATGTCAATGTGCAGAATCTTACATACTGTCCATTTTGGCTAGTGCTTTGGAGACGATGTGGCGGCACTCTAGGGAGTGCATATTAGCATTGAGAACAATTGCCTGAACATCAGTAAGATCAGAATTAAGCGTAACCTGGACAATTGACTTCATATCTTGTATAAAGGGGATTGACAGTATGCAATAAATTAGACTCTAATTGCAGAAATGGGCTTATTCCTGGCATCATTAATCGTTAAGGCTTAGGCGGACCGCAGCAGCTGGAGCCATTTGTGAAAGTTGATGAGTGAAAAGAGAACATTATGCAAATTCCCTCAGTCAATATACAAGGTGCGGCTGCATTTCAATCCAAATAACTGCTCTAATAGTTTTTTAGGTTATTTGGATTGGAAATCCATGCTTTGAAACATTTTTTTAGGTTATTTGGATTGGGAATCCATGCTTGGAAAGATTTTTTTAGGTTATTTGGATTGGAAAGATCCAGCTGCCTCCGTCGAGATGGGAGTCCCGATTTTCCTATATGTAAGTGAGGTTCTGAAACGTTACGACAAGAATCATAAACAAATATCCCATAGGTACCCCACCAACAGTTTAAAAAGCAATAAAAAACTTTAAACTTTAATGTAATAAAAAAAATTAATATTATGCTAATCATCTTAATAGCCATTTTTATTTAATGATTAGGAGTGGAATTTGATTCTTTATTAAAAAATGTTTTTTATAAAATTATGCTCTTTAACAATAAATTTTTGATAATAAATTAACCAATAATCAAATTAATATTATGCTAATCATCTTAATAGCCATTTTTATTTAATGAATAATCAAATTAATATTATGCTAATCATTTTAATAGCCATTTTTATTTAATGAATAGGAGTGGAATTTGATTCTTTATTAAAAAATGTTTTTTATAAAATTATGCTCTTTAACAATAAATTTTTGATAATAAATTAACCAATAATCAAATTTTGATTAAAAAATTATCTTTCAATAACAAAATTATGTTAATAATTTTTATCTTTAAATTCATTAATATACATCTAATTACATTTGAAAAATACCTAACATATATACATTTTCAACCTATAAACAATTAAGCATCACTAAAAAACAATCAATTAAATATCAAGAGGAATAACAAATCTGAAGATCTTAATGGAAAATCAATTGAATAATAAGAAGAATAAAAAACCTCAACAATTAAACACCAAAAGGATAAAAATGTCAAGGTACATTGATCTAAGATTAAAATGGGTCAATACTCATTTTTTATTTGGTGCAACGACTAATGAGTGATATATATTACACATAAAAGAGCTCGAATCAATTAAACACCAAGACGACTAAAAACCTCAAAGTGGGTTGTTCTAAAACGATGGATCTATACTCTTTTTTATTTATTTAATGGGCAAGTAAGATGATTATATGTTTTTTTTTTCATTGTTGGGCTGATAAATATATATTATAGAGAGAATTATTAAGAAAAAGCAAAAAAAAAAATTATAGAGATAAAATAAGGAGATCCCTCAATCATCAATTGTATATTCTTGGTGCAAAAAATGTTGCAAAGTGGCTATGAGAAGTATCAAAAATTACCCACAAGTGTAACATTTGAAATTAAACTCATTCAATGTTTATGTACAAAGACATTTTGCTACTACGGTGCTTAGTATTTATTCTTTTTGACTTGCATCATTCCAACGATGTTGTTCTCTCTAGAATGTGAAAAGGTAGGACTGATAAAAACTAAAAGGAAGACACCCATAAAAATGACGAACTTCATTTGATGAAAGTAAATTTACACTTTTCCGATCTAAATCAAATGCATATGTAAGAAAGAATGTCAACACCTTACTATTGCTTATGTCGTTAGTGGAGGTGTTGAAGAGTCCTAACCATAGGCCATAACTATTATTAGGCATATAATCATAGGAAGTTATCATAAAATCCAAACCTTCATGGTCAATTCCACTCTGAGGTCGAATATTGAAAAAGAATGAGGTATGGAAGGATGCAGTCTTGTTTCTTTCGTATAGTCTGAACTTTCTATTCCATAACACCCTTATGCATTTACTTGATGGGAAGAATTGTGGATTACTTGTGTCAAGCATGAGCTTCAAGGCCTGGGAATCAATTGCTATTGTGGCATTAAGTAGAAAGAATCTACTAGGATCTCCATAGACTTCAAAAGAAGGAAAATGAATCTCACAGTTGGAAATACTTTTCCCGAGGAAAATGGACATAATGCTCGAAAGAGTTATTCCTTCAAGGAAACCCATTTAATACCAGTGGGATATTTCATATTCAATATCATGCATCACTGATTTACAATCAGAGGCATGGAGAAGAATAAGCACACAGGTGAAACCTTGCCAGAATCTTGACCCAACAAGGCTTAAACTCAAGATCCAATTATAAGTACTGAAGATGAAGCTAGAAAAGAGACATAAATGAATAACTCCATGGCACTACTTGGTTGGGTTTTCTTCTTCTTAACGCTCAACACCACATTTTAAATTTTTCATTCATATGAAAAAGGGAATTTAATAAAATAGAATTTAATCTCCTAAAAAAATCTCTATTCTCAAAATCAAAATCAATCCATCTATCCACACTTTTTTTTCCCAAAATTGAATTATTTAATCCAATACAATGTTATTGCTACAACCTTATGGAATAGGTATATCTTATGGAATAAGTATAGATATAGTATCACAAACACATACTAAGTTTTATAATTCTTAGAGTTGAAACACAATGCATATGCAAGAAAAAAAATCTAAAGAAAAAAAAATATCTAAGGGGCATCAATCAAAACAAAGGAAGGAAGATCATATCATAAATAAAACAACTGAGGATCGCATGGGGTGATTTGACGAAGGTTTGGGTGAGGTCGAAATTTGGCTAAGTGTTGAGTTGTTAAGGGCGAGGGCTAGGGCTATATATTGGGGCATGGATAGATTGAGTGAATAAAGGTAGTTGGTGAACGTTCAATAGGTGCACGTGGAGTGAGATATAGGAGCATCAGTTCACCATAGTGGACCTACACACTATCTTTCTACAACGCCACCAACACCATTAACAAGAGTTGCAGAGATAAGGTATGGTTATTCTCCTCCATCGGGTGAGCATAATGATATGTCCATTTCATGACCAGATATAATCTCTAAGCGTTCATGAGAAGATAGAAGTGGTAGAGACAATAGAAGGAAAGAGTGTGATGTGCACCATAGAGATGAGCACAAATATGGCTAATTGTTTGGGTCTGGGCATAAGGAGGAGAGATGGGATGGGTGCACTTTGGTGTGATGGAAGTCAGTGACAAAGAGATAGTCTGCAGGTTGAAGTTGTATGGCAACAAGTGTATTTATTGTATGTATTTGTTGAGAGAGTGCACTCCATTGTAAACCTTTCAGATTGCGGCACAAACTACATGCTCAATTCCTTTGTTGTATTTTCATATTGTAACTGTACTTTGGGTGTCAGCCCAGTTGGGCCGCCCGACGCTTTAAATAATATCTTGCAGAGTACATTGTGTGTATTGTTACTTGTGAATTGTTCTAAGTGTTGGAATGTTATCATTTGTTTAATTAATAAAATATTCTAAGTGTCAAGGCAAAGTATGAGCTGAGTAGAATAGGATTGGCCTCACCATCGAGGTAAAAAAGTTACAGTGTCGCATGAAACTCAAGTTGTTAGGTGACTTGGGTGTGCCAAGTCAGTTTCACCTCAGACGTCAGTTGTGATGGCATGACAGATGGTATCAGAGCTGGTTGTGAACAACTTAGTGGAGAAATTTTGGTGAAACTCTTCACCATCTGTCACCTTCATGAAAAATGGTATTAGAGCATATTGCTCATCTGTGACAGAGGGGAAGAACATACTTGAAGGCAGGCAGTTTCATCACAAGTTTGGAGATTGTAGCAAGGCACACCTTGGGAGGGTTAGATTGTGAACTGTGAAGGAAGAAAACTGGGATGACCTAGTTGAAGGATTCTAATAGGCTCATCATAGGGTTAGGTAGGTTAAGGACCCACTTTGGGGATATTCGAAGTTGCAAAGTGAAGTCAACCGATTTGTGTGAATATTTGGTCACAAATTTTGGTGAATTCTTGAAGTGAATTATTGGCACCTTGCACAAATGGTGAAGATACTTAAAGGTTCGGACATGGATGGGTCGCATGTAGAAGAAAGTGGCACAAAGAAGGATCCCAAGACATTCATGCTGAAGTAACAACTCATTTCTTTAGAGAAGACAATAAAACAAATGAAGAATACAATATATCAACAAGGTGAGAAGGTCGAACGTTTGGAGGCTGAGATGAGCAGATTGTTGCATGATTTTAATTAACCTAGGTGGGAGATCCATGAAAATGTGAATATGATCACCAACACACTAATCGATGATGTCCAAGACAAACTCAAGACAATATAGGATGCTTTGTAATCGATCACCCAAAAGTTGAAGATCAAGAAGATACCATTACATTGTTAAAG
>JZKD02S1427103.1:91955-102234 GCA_000966675.3 Picea glauca
CCTTGCCTTTCCTTTATACTTTTGGCTCACCTTGTCCCTCCAAAGTGACTTTCATTTTATTAATATTTAATTAATTAATAAAATCACTTTAATTAATTAATTAACCTTTTTACCTCTAAAAAGATCCTTATCTCTCCTTGTGGCTTCCCTGGCCACTGAAAGTCACTTCTAGCCATCCCATCCTGTAGTGTTTCTCCTCCTGATTCCAATGAGCTATTACACTGCGAGGTTCCTCCAAGTAATTTGTCCGAAATGACCTCTTCAGTGAAGTTCATTGACTTATAGCTCAAAATAGTCAAAATCATGGAAATCATCGGAATGCAATGAAACCAAATCCAACCTATGCGGAATGGATCATAATGATGGAATATGATGAGCAATGCAAGTTGGACCCCACAATGCCTCTCAATAACCCCTGTACTCGCTATAACCTCCATCTCGCTACTTTGGTCATCATAACCCTCTGCACTGTGATGATGTCCCAAAGTGGGGACATTACAACAAACAAGTTCCTAATTCAAGCCATCTACTTCTCCTCTTCACTCCTTTATAATCAGAGGTCAACCTCTCTCTTCAACACAATTGTTATGCAGGGTAAGGGTGAAGCTATAGAAGCAACAGTATCAGTCCTATACATGACAACATATCATTGCATAACATTGTAGCATGTCAGTCCTATACAAGACATTGTATCAGTCCTATATAGGACAACATATCAGTCCTATACATGACAACATATCAGTGCATAACAGGGCAGCATATCAGTCCTAAACAAGACAACATATCAGTCAAGAACAAGACAAAATATTAGTCAAGAAAAGGCAACGTATATCCTTGGTAAGAAAGGTTGCATATTTTCCTGAAAAAGGGCATCAAAGTAGCACCTAGGCATCGCTTAGTTTCTTCAACAATGTTGGTCAATAACCAAAAGTTATATCAGCAAAGCCTCTCCTCTTCTATAAGGTCTTTTTAGTCCAGTCTAAGTCATCTTGGCAAGCTCTTTTAACAGTATATTTTTTTCATGGTGGATAGTTTTAAGTAGTCATACATTATTAATGCAATAAAGGAATATCGTTTACTGGGGTTTTTCTCCCTGTACAAGGTTTCCCCAAGGTATATGTGTTGTTGATGTGCATGCTTACGTGTCTACATGGTTATTGATATTTAGTTATGATTCTATATTTTTGAAGCGTATTAAGCTGGAATCAAAGTGTTGAAGAAAATAAAAGAAATAATCCACATAAGAAATCAAGGTCAAAATTTAACAGAAGGGGGTGCTTGCCCCCCTGTGGCGTATGGGGGCATCATCCCTCGAAGGAAAAATTGCCTTGTAAATGTATATTGTAATTTCATAGTAAATCTTGATTGTTCATCATTAAGCCACAAATATGATGGTAGAGATTATGTTAGGGTTTTTTTTCCCTAGAAGGCAACCCTCTTTTATGAGGGAATTGTATTGCAGTTGTGTATTATTGTGAATATTGAATTTTGAGTGAGGAGACTATGAGAAAGATAAGAGGAAGTTACAACGGTTGTGTTGTAGGTTGTATCCCTTCATTTTCCTGGATAGTAAAAATGAAGGACCTGGAAATTTCTGTAGTGGACATAGCACACACTGGGTGAACCATTTTTATTTGTGTCTCTATTGTATTATGTATCTTTTGTATTTTATTTATGCATTTTTTTTATTTGTTTTCTCCACGATACTATTTTTCTAACAAATTTCTCCTGTAGTTGTCCCAAATTTTTGGTTTGGATTAGGATTTTCCTAAGATACAATCTGTATGATAAAATTTTGGTGTCATTGCTAGGGAGGATTTTGAATCATCTTTTGATCCCTAACGAAACTTTGGCAAGACTTGATCCAAAATCCTCTACCCATAGATTTCCTAGTGACTCCATTTAAGGGAATATACCCTTTCCATCTTTTGATGAGCCTTGATCTCATCTGGTGACTCCATTGAAGTTTCTTTCCAAACAATGGAATTATGGCACCATGGGATGAACCCATGCCTAGAACTTACTGTATCTCAGGGAAACTTCTATAGATGGAAGAGGGAAAATTTGATGATGAAGTTGTTAAGAATATGATGAACCTTAAGAGGGGACCATCCCAAGAATATACTGAATAAAAACTTAATGAGGCACCTCTTACTAAAGAGCCAGATAAAAAAAATCCACTGATAAGAAAAGGGTTTCAAGGAAGTGCAATCAACATATGTTCTCTAGCGTCATGAAGATAAAGTTGTTCGGTTTGACCATTTTCCTCCTAGAGTGATTAGTTGCAGGAAAATGGTCAAGAAGCAATAATACAAAGAATAAGTCCGAGAAGAGGAGTAACACTCCAAGGAAGCTCAAGATCTTGAAGAAACATCACCCTCCAGAGAGGAAGCCTATGATGATGAGAAGAACGAGAGTTTTCTCTTTGATCCTCCTAGGAACAATTAGATGAAGCATTCCACATTGAGGATTAAGCCTCTTGTGATGAAGAGGTGTTATAGATGCATTTCCATGAAGAAAAAGAAGAATCTCGATGAAGTGTAACATGTTGAAAATCCAGATGAGACATCAATATCCATTCTCCCACTTGATGAAGTTGAAGTTGTTCAACCTTGCTTTCCTCCTGCACATAAATATGAAGAAATAATAAGTCCCAATGATGCATATGGTTTCATGGAAGTCCTCTCCAACATGGTTTAGCAACATATTGATGATTTTATATATTTTGGGAGACATAGATGGGATATGGGTTGTTTCATTTTCAGTAGAGATCCCATTTACGACATTGAGGGAAGTACTCAAGCAAAGAGGGTTAAGTTTTCATCTTCACGTGATTGTTTTCCATGTGCTTGGAATCCTAATGGTGATATGGTCACAACTTTTTTCCATTTGTTAAAAGATGACTTATCACAATACACTCATGATGACATCCAATCTTCCCTTGGGAGTGTTGATGCATACCCTTTTGGGGATTCATATTTTCTCTATGAAATCTTTCAACCACCTTGATGCTAGAATTCTGATGGACACTAAGATGTGGCTATCCCAGAGAAACCAGAGACTCATACTACTAAGGAGAAATGATTTTGTCTTGGGAAATTTTGCAGGGATTTGTAGATGAAGAAGAAACATGTTTCAAGTGTGGGGAGAAATCCTTTCTCTAGAACTGAGCTTGTCCCTTATCTCATCTCTTCTTCCCTACAAAAACATGGGGTTTTCTTGGGATCTCCCATCTCTTCTTAGTCTTCAAAAAATAGTGGTCATATTAATGGGGAAGAACATGAGCCATCATCTATTTGAAACAACCCTATTCAGGGGTGGATGGATTAAGCTTGTGGTTGCTCTTCTCAATAGGATTTTCTCCCTCCTACCCACCTCCATGAGTTGTTTCTGATGATTCATTACATGGTCATTTATGCTCATGATTATTATGTTCTTGATTTGTCCTTGTTGTATTGAATAATTAAGCACAAGGGGAGGAACCTTGATGAGATGATAAATTGGTTACATTGGTTGTACAATTTCACCAAACATGAATGTAAATTGACATCTTCAGGGCCATGGGCCCTATGTAAGTAGGTAGGCCATTTGTTTTCCCTTGCATTTTGCATTTTGTTATTCATGATAGTTTAGTTGCATCTAATTATAATTGTATGTCATATCTCATTTTTAATTTTTCTCTAATTGTGATATTTCATACTTATTATGATAATTTTCTTTAGTCATATTACATACTAGTTTGGAAATTTTTGAAAAAAATGCAAAATTTTATTTTTTAAGATTAGTTGAAATTTTGAAATTTTGATCATATGAAAAAAGGGTGAGTGTACTACCCTAGATACCCAATGCATTGTTTTCTTGAGTGTGAATATGCATAGGTCTTACCCGGAGATTCTCATATTCTCATGCACTATATATTGAGTACATGTCCCCAAGTAGGAGCGAGATGCTATCCCCCCCCCCTCATGCTAGGGATAACTAAGGAGATGATGTCTTGAGACCCTAATGTTGTAGAGATGGAGTACCGGGAGGCATATGAGAAGCAAGAGGCCCCTATATTACCACACATCACCATTTGATTGATGGCAAGAACTTCCACCACACCAACTTGGCTCACAGAGGACAACGAGTCTTGCTCCATGAGGTAAAAAGTCTAGTATTATGGTAGGTTTCATTCTAATAAATGAAGCATTTGAAAATGTTGTAGAGAATCATTTCTTGACATGATTCTCTACAACATTTGAGAATAATATAGTGGTATGGTTACACCTTGGTGGTTGACATGTTTTCCTAGCAAGTGGGTCACCCTCAGGAAAAGGGTTGCGACTAGAGGGTATCCTTGAAGAGTCATCATACCATTTCCATCCATACCTATCACTTTTCACACTTTCTCCCCTATCGTTTCCTCGTCTTTTGGATTTTTCAGGAATTATTGAACCAAGAAGGGCTTGTACCTCATTTCATGGGAAGAGGGATTGACGGCTCGGAGGAATATCACAACTGCAATAAAAGAATACGAAAATAATACTGAAAATAAAGTGAACACAACAAATAAGGACCATCAAAATCCGGTCCAACTTGAGATCTACTTACTCAGTTCTCACCCCGATCCCAAAAGTAATGCTAAATCTTGGAAACCCTTGAAGGTGGACCCTGCAATTTTCAAATTATAAATGAAATCATGGATTGGAAATTTGACAAAATGGGGCTTGGAAAAAGGTGGCATGCAAATAGTTGGTGATTAAATTGCAAGAACACCCTCAACAAAGGTGCCCATAAATGAGACAATATGATCCCTTGTATGTCAAGAAACCCCATTCCCAAAAGTTACACCCACATCTACCTCATACTCTTTGCATGACTTAGGTAGGGTCCACTTGGGAAAAACTCCTTGACTTTGGGAGTGATCTTCCCAATAGTTCACCATGACAACCCTCCCATACTTAAATTTGGAAAGTTGTATAAGGTCTTTCAACATTTGTTTATTTTGAAAAGGGGGGATCTGATGCACATGTTTGAGTGGTTATTTGATTAGATATGGCTTACTTGGCATGATATTTGTGACTTATGGATCCTTAGAGGTCGAATCTATTTTTATATACAAACCTTTTCTAGGTTAAAGTATTTTTGTGGAGGCACACAATTACTTGGACCTTCATTGGGGCATGAATCCCATAGATCGGATGATGCACCCCCTCTCATTATAAACATGAGAGAACAAAAATTTCCTTTGGAGGCACATAGAGACCATGAGGAAATCACATTCCAACCCCTTTAACCCAAGCGTTGGCCTTTGGAGGCCTAAGGTGTCATCTTCTAGGCTTTAGATGCCACACATGCTTAGGGTTTTTGATGGGGATCTCATGGTTGATGGTGATGTGACATGGTTTTATGGAGAGAGAGACACTTGGAATGCATTATGAAACTTGGTAGTAGGGAATATGGCCTTTGGAGGCCCAACGTTCTTCATCAAAGGTCAAATCGTCCCTCTTGGAGGCCTAACGTCACCCCTAAAAGGGGATTTTCTTTATGCAATTTGAATTTTTAAATGTAAAAGGGAAAATAGAGGTGCTCTACCTCCCTAATTTGTGATTTACTTTAGATAAGTGGACAAATTGGTTTTACAAGACCTTATATAAATAAAGGTCTTGTCTTTTTTTCATTTTCATCATAACTTTGAGAGTTACATACTCTCTTGGATGGAATTTTCGCCCTACTTGGGAAAATTTCTTTATCTCTCTTTGGTGCACTATGGATATTAGTACTTGTATATTGGTGAATAAAAGTGAGGCACTATATATTTGATGCTTGTTCTTGGTATATTTGGTGGAATATTCTTGATAAAGAAGGGTTTCTTCATGCTAGTCTTGGAATTGGTAAGGAATTTTTGCATTTGTTGTATTGTTTTTTCTTGTTTCAAGATTTAATTAGTTTAAACCCTTGGAGGAGTATAAGGGAATACACCCTCCATCAATTATAACTTCTTATCATTGAATAAGATACTTTGCAAAGGTTTCTACAAGGAGTAAAAGGGCTAACACCCTTGTAGATTTACCTTGCTAGGTTTGTTTGTTCTAGGGAGTAAAAATGATTACACCCCTAGAGAAGTAATAAACCTAGATTTTACACAAGAGACTCCATAACCCAATTGATTTGGCACTAGTCTAAGTTGCATTGGAGATATAATATTCTTGCATTGGTATAGATGAATTTACGAGATATTGAAATTGTTCAAGTTGGATTATTTTCTACATGTTATAAGCATTCTTGTTCCCTAAGGACGTCTTCTTTTAGCCAAATATTTTTATATTGTAACAAATTTAATGCTACATCCATTAGGGCTGAAAAAAAACTCTCTTTCTTTCACTATTTACTCGCTAATCTATCGTTGAAGTTTACTTGTGAACCTAGATTAATGTTCTACTAATTATTGGCTATCATTTACACGATTTACTTGTTGATTTCCATGGATAGATATTTCTTCTGTACAAATTGTTTTCTATATACATTTGAATGTTACAAAAAATCGTTGATAACATCATATAACGACCCTCAAAACATCACTAAAGTCTTGCTTCTTTCAGTGGAAGTTTAACTAGTCATTGCTAGCTTAATTTCCATCATCTTGTACTTAACTTTGGTGGTTAAATTTATAGCCATTGATATTGATTATTATTTATTTATACACTTATATACTATTACAATTTTTGGACAACAAGGATTCTTGTTGAATCCCCATTGGTTAAAGGCTTGGCTGATCATCATTAGTCTTTTTTCAGGTAGGGCTAGCATTGTTTTGTAGACACACAACCCTTGGAAACCATTCACCCTTCTACAAGACTCTTCTTCAATACTTATTCCATATCCAATATTGACCTATAGGGGGACTCACTCATCATCAACTCACTTTCAATCTCAATCCCCCTAGGGTCACTGGGATTCCCCCGTTGTGGTGATTTCATCATCACTTTAATGCGAGGGGAGTGTCTATATAAGGTGACAATGGGTAGGTACTCTCTTAGTTGTTCCACCTTTGTGGTTTGGGTTGGGATTTTCCCAAGATACAATCTATGTGATAATAGGAAGAATATGTTAGAATTATCCCCAATAGATTCGCTAATTATGTTGCATAAAATATTTCACAAGCTAGCAATGATTGTTTCCCTTAGGTTGGTTAACCAAACCTAAGACAAATAGGATATCTAAGCTATCATTTCCCCCAATTAAATTCAATTTCAAGTGAAATCACAAGTAGGAAGAAATATTAAACAAGAAGAGAACCTACTGCGATGCCTTGTATTCCTATCTTTGAATCATGAATCACGTGATCAATGGGAGATATAATTGAGTGACTCCAAAATAAAATATACATTCACACATAAACATATAACACCTTAATCGATCTAATGGCACTAAAATATTTCTTCAAATGAAAAATAATTGACTACTTGCATGAACTAAAAACTAAATCTAGGTGGGTAAATGAATTCACATTGATCAATCTAACAACTATTAGTTCTTGAAATGTAAATTAAACATATATGTTTTAGACAAAAATATGCGGGGGAGGGGGGAGGGAGAGACGAGAGATCTCAATTATTGCATAAAATATAATTGCAAGCAATGATGATACTTGCCAAGTGTTAGTGGATGCCCTCCTTTCCCATCCAAAATTTCTTCTTCATCACATTCCCTTTGTCCTCAAACCTTCAAAACTACAACAATATCACATGAATCTAAATAAGAAAATTAGATTCTCAATTATAAAGACATAACTCACAAGGACTAGATTTTGGTGGTGTAATCTTACCAAACATTTAAACAACTCTCTCTCTCCCCTTGACTTCCTATTTATATGGAGAAAGGTGGTTTGGGGAGAGAAGGATTTTCTTGGTAGGAAATGAAGTGTAGCCATACAAGTGGAATTATCATATTCACCCCACTTTGAACCTAAAAGTCTTGAGATTTTATATGTTTTCCCTTAAATATAGGGATGATTGCAACATTTGAATCCTATGAATTACTCAAACTATAAAACTGATCCGTAGGATCTTTCAATGACTATGGTTGAGTTTTTATTTTGCATGCGTTAATTAACCATTTGAGAAACTTAGTGAAAGAATGAGGAAAGAAGAGGAATTATGACAACCATATACACATATCCAGATTTGAAATGAAATAATAGACAGCAAACCATAACACGCAGATTGATAACGGAGTTCGGCACCGCTTTGCCTACGTCTCCGGGCCTTTGTCTCTGTGGGGGAGGCTTCTTTATTTCTGTTCAAAAGATCAAAAGTACATCACTGCAATGCCAAATGGCTACAAGACTGATCTGGTCATGTTCGTCCAGATCTCAAGAACCCTGCAAAGAAAACGACATGCAAAACGGACGTCCGGAGCTCCCAGAAATGACCCGACAGCGTCTGCTCCTCAATATCTTCCCTGCATAAAAATGGCTTTGGCTTGGCTTCCCTTCAACATAACTCTGCTCTGACTACTGCTTCATGGCCTCAAACAGGCCTGGTTTATATAGATTTGAAGTTGGTTGTTCATCTCCAACTTCCTCCCAAAATTTGGGCTCCAAAAATGCCCAACATCTCCCAAAAATGGAGAAAATCCAATAAAAATAGGCATATAATCATTGGAAATCCCAAAACTTTATAAAAAAAACCCATTGTTTGAATAAAATCGGACATTAAGCCCCCTGCATCGGTGTGCGCACCCTTCGACATGGTCATATCGGGCCTCCATATGGCCATGCGCCATGCGCTAGCCCCCTCTTTCTACTGGCTCTCGGTCGTGGCGCATGTTCAAAGGACCATGGCTTTAACAAATTACCCGTGCGCTCCGTTGTAGGATATGGTCTTGGGTCGTATGGTGAACCGACCATGGACCAAGGGCTAATCCCTATCCACAATACCCCCGCGCAAGTGGTAAGCCCTTCATTTGGGCTATGTGGTCGTATGGTTACACGTTGAACCGTGGGCTGGGGCTAAGCCCCGACCCATTTCCCTGCCGAAAAAGCTTTCAATCAAACTCAAATAAATTTTATGCCGCTATGTTAACAAGAACCAACGATCACCCGGGTGGTTAGCCCGGTCCTGCCAGTCCACTGCCCGGTGGGGAGGTCGCCGGTTCGACTCCCGTGCACACCATAAAATTTTACATATAAAACCAAAGACCAACCACAGGGTGCCACGTGGCAGCCCATGACTGGGCCACGTGGCACACCAACAACCAACCCAAACATGCCAAGTGTCAATTGCTGGTTCGTCCACGTCAACTTTCGTACTGCCATATCAGCTTGCAACGTCAACTGCTGACATCATCTGTGCCATGTGTCACCCTTATAGTGGTGACACGTGTCACCCCTGGATTGGTCCAACTGTCTGCCCGTACGCCCAAATCTGCCTGACACGTGTCACCTCCTGGAGTTTCCACGTGTCACCTCCTAGAGCTTCCATATGTCACCTCCCGGGATTGCCACATCAGCTGTACGGACCGTATGATCTGCACAGTCATCATGCCACGTGGACTGTACGGACTGTACAGTCATCCCATTTTTTCCCTGTTTGACTTTTCGGATAGAATGTGATATCTTGCTCATACGAAGCCCATTTGACGAAGTAAATATACCATCGGAATTAGGAAGACGAGACATACGCAATGGCATTGGTTTCGTCGCATTCTGAGCACTTTCATTTTTTGAGCATTTTTAAACCCTGTCAGGCTTCTGGATCCGATTCTGGATCACACATCCCCACAAAAATACCTTTTGGTCCCCAAAAGGTTACTGACCAGTCAACAAGCTCGGGATAGGCCACCCAGCTTGCTCTCTGTCTCTAAACTCTTTCTTGTGCACCTGTCTCATCAAGATCAACTGTAACACAATCATGACAACTGACAGTATATTGTTAGCCATTTGAAACCTGTTACATCTTACTGAAACCACTATCATCCATGTAGAAAACATTGCTAATGATAGTATCAAAAAGACGACTACAAATGAGCTGATGTACTTGAAATATCTTCACGACATGAGCTTATCTTGAAGCAAATTATGATTGATTTTCCATTCAACAACCATGTTTTGTTCTTGCTTAAGATCAATTACTTCATTTGAAACAATTATTGGTTTGTTGCTTGCTTGCACTGCCTTCGTTAATTGTTCCATTGTTTGAAGTGTTTTATTTGCTTTAACATGATGAGAATGAACCACATAATCATGACCTGCTTTAGTGAATTGATATTGATTCTTTGTCCTGTAGAAGATTGC
>JZKD02S1427103.1:122324-150541 GCA_000966675.3 Picea glauca
AAGGAAGCCATAAAAACTTGAGGAACATATAGTTGAATTATTTGTTGAACATGTGTGTGATGGGGAGAAACCACATCCTTGGTACAAACATTCCAAAGAGGAATTTGAACCAATTGCAGACACTCTTGGAGATGACTAATGGCCATAAAATCCATAACTTGAGTTTCTTGTGGAGGAAGGTGATTGTAGAATCAGATCCAACTTACCATTGCTGATGTACTTGACAAATAAATACAATGACACTTCGAAGGTTGCAACGGAACGAAACAAGGATGGATAAGGTGGGATTCTTAGCCACCCATTTCCACTCTTGCACTGAGACTTGGGTATGTTGGCTCATTGTCACGAGGATGACGAATAAATGGTGCCTCAGAGGAAGGCACCATAATGACTTGAGGAAATGCTAAGGTTGAGAAGTTGCGGAAAGAAACAAATGGTTTTGGTGTTGAAGTGAGTTATTTTGGACTTGGTGTGATGATTTAATTTTCTACTTGACTAGATAAGACACAAGGATATCCAACGCACATTAACAATCAAAACAGGTTGAAGTAAATATGTAGTGGTGAGACACAATGTATAAATTTAGGTCATAACGATCGTGATTGGTGACCACAATACATGAAGTAGTGTTGGGGGTTACAGGGACGACAACAACTTGGAGTGGGGGAGGATGTGAGGTCTTGGGTGCCAAGCTTGGGTGTGAAACCTCACACCATGCACACAATGAGGTGGATAGGATGCTCAACACATACAATAGACACAATTTCTACATATAGTGGATTATTTGGGGAACCTTGGGCATGAAATGCACTAAGGAGGACTCAATTGATACCGTAACGAAGATGTTATGTGTATAGTGAGGATGTCTTGTGACAAAAGTAACTGATTATATGGGTTATCCAAAGTCATGGAAAAAGACTTGGCTGCATCATTGTTCAAGTCAAGTAAGCTATATTATGGAGGAATCACTTAGATGGGTTGGCTCGACACATCTAGTGGGTGTGCAAAAGCATGAAAAGGGTCAGTTGAACAAGTACTTGGGTGCTTGGTTAACATGGTGGGTTGGATGAGTGAAAGGATGTGGGAACTAGTTGGAGATTTGGTGGGTCGGCTAGAAAATTTTTTTGGGCGCTTGGAGAGTCGTCTAGATGAGTCACCCAAGCACGTGCACATTTGAGGTCGGCTTAGACTTGTTGAGAGGAACAACACATGGAGAAAACCGATCGAATTTATCACATGCCAATAGACACATCGATCCACTTGGGGGAGCCGACACATATATATAAAGTGAGGGGGAGAGCCACCAAAGAATCAATCAAATCGAAGGAAGGAATATCAAATCATAGATCGAACACCAAAGATCACATGGGGTGATTTGACAGAGGTTCATATGTATTGGGTGATCAATGAGATGTGTGGAAAAAGGCACAATAGGAAACTAAAGTTTTGGTGAGGTTGAAATTCAACTAATTGTTGAGTCTAAGGTAGAGACAAGAGAAAGAAAGAGTGTGACATGCACCATAGATACAAGCATGAATACGACTAATTGTTTAGTTTTGGGAATGAGGAGGTGAGCTGGGACAAGAACACTTAGTGTTGGAATGTTATTATGTTGTTAATCGATAAAATACTCTAAGTGTTAAGGTGTAGTATGAGTCGAGTACACTCGGCTTGGCCTCACTACCAAGGTGGAAAAGTTGCGGTGTTGAACGAACCTAAAGCTTCCAGGTGACTTGGGTGTGCCAAGTCAGTTCCACCCTAGGAATTGGCTATGAGAACATGACACCAAGCATCCCATATGTTCAACAACTTATTTTCATAAGTTTTGAACATTAATTATCAATCCAGGAGTCTGTAAAGTTCCAAGTGAAAGCACAGGAAATGCAGGATCAATGCTTATCCAAACAAACTAAGAATTAAATTTACTTGAACTATTACAATGTGAAAATAAATCTTAAACTAGAAAAATAACATAATGGAACTATTCTTATCCAATATAGGCTGTCAGAACTTACAAAGGTAGAAACTCCAATTGTGAGATATTATGCCTCAAATGACTCACACAATGATACTCTCTTCACTTGTGGAGTTTTATGATTGGAAAATAATATTCATCACACATTCATTAACTTAAATCAAACATAAAGATTCTAAGATAAATTCCTTCAATCTAAGGTTCACAACTTCAATGGTGGATACTCTGGTAACAAAGGGAATTTGTTTCAAAAGAATAAAAACATCTCTATAACAAAACTCAGTTTTGACATATGAACTTGAAATAATATTTATGTGTCTAAGAAATAAAATTAAAACAATCAAAGATTTCTAAATTCATTCAACTTAATATCCATAGTTTCTTTGATTAAAAATCAGATTGTAGAATGAAGTTTTCTTCCATTAGTGATGAGTTGTAGCTGTCACAATTTCAATGGTAAAAGTGTTGATTGTAAAGTGTAAAGTTATTTAGAGTGATAATGTGACAATTGTGAAGTTTAAATAACTCAGAAAGAGGATGATTCCTACAACAATACTATGTTGAACTATGAGAAAATATTTGAAGGAATATTTTAAACACACATATGATAAAATCCTAGTTCATATTTCAATCTTAATCAATCAAATGAATACTTGGGATTTCCTACTGGTTAAAAAACATGCTATTGTGTTTCCACAAGATCTTATGGTCAGAGGAAACTTATAGCAATACTTTAAAAATCCTTTTCAACTCAGGAATGGTAGATAAGATTTAGTTTTAACTTTTTATCAACAAAATAAATATTCAAGTGAAATCTAACAAAAACCAAACTGATATAAATACGATCTAGACTTTTAAATAAAATAAAAACTAGAAAGAAAGGAAATTCTACAAAATGAAAAAGTTGCAAAGAAATGAAAATTCACACACTTATTTACAAAACTACTGCAACATGAACCAAACATGGGGGCCTTCAAGCTAGCACGTGCACAAAGAGATTAAGAAGAGGATACAATCAAATCTTCAAATTGCTCAAAAGCTTGCTTACAATCCCAAGTTCAGAATTTTTATTCAAAATATGAATCCCCCCTTAAACTTCACCCACTTGCATATTTATACATCACAAAAGAAGCTAATATATTCATAAAACTCATCCCAACCAACTAATTTCCATTTTAATCATTCATCTAGATGAGATTCAACCTCCACAATGGCCAAAATCATGGAAAAAATCGTGAGTACACAAATCTAGTCTTTACATTTTTTAGAAAAACCTAGAAATATCCCAAATCACACATTTCTGGAAAATATGCTCTCTTGTCACTTAATTGAGCATGTTCTGCACAAAACCCATGTCCCAGAATTTTGAAATTCATCTTCATCAATCGACAAATCACGTGTGAAGTTTGTTGCCTGATTTTTCTTCTATAAAAAATATTGTAGAGGGGCTGAGTTGACCATGCGTTGATCGAGATTTTGTGATGGATTTTTTGCTAAACCAATAGGAAACGAACCATACCATGAACATGGGGAAGAAAACTGTTGTCCTTGATTTCTCCCATCTAGCCTTATAATCCATGATGGGTATCAGGAAAAGCAACAAAAGGGTGGGGACGAACGAGGAGAATTCGAATATAATATTTTTGTGAACCCGCTAACCCATGGTTGTAGAGATGATCAAAAAAAAAAATACCGAGTGTATAGGAATGTTCGGTCGGACTTGCATGCAAGAAGAATGAAATATTTTGGAGCCCGACACCCGCGACAAGGTTGATGGTTGAAATGTAGATCACAAAACTTGGGGTGCAAATTGAAGGTCATGGAAAATGGAGAGTGAAGGCTCGAACCTGTAAACCCACAAAACTGAAAAATGGCTAAGTGTTTAAACAGACTTATGAAATAAGCAAGTGGGTGAAAATGAAGGCCCGCCAACCCGTGAACTCGTGAACCTACGAAACTGAAATATGACTAAGTACAGTAATCGGAAAGGGAGAAAGGAAGGGATAAAATAAAAGAGGGATAAGGGGAGGTGTAGAAGAGGGAAAATAAATTGAGTAAATAAGTGGGAAAAATAGAATGTGGAAGGAAATCATGGAAGAACATAATGGTTTCAACATGTATTTGAGAAGTACTTCTACTCATGCATTATGTTTTGGAGGTTCAGACATAGTTCTACAGGGATATGTTGATCCAGATATAGAAGGTGATAAAGATAGCAGGAGGAGCACCACAGAGTATTTTTTTACTGTAGGTGGAACAACACTAAGTTGGATTTCGAAACTGCAAAAGGTTGTTGCACTTTCAATAATATAAGTAGATTATGTTGCTGCTACAAAGACTAGTAAAGAAATGATTTGGTTACAAAGGTTTATGGAGGAATTGGGAAAGAAGCAAGAGAATAGTAGGTTGTATTGTGATAGTGAGACTGCCATTCATATTTCAAAGAACTCGACCTTCCATTCAAATACTAAGAATATACAACTTAGGTACCATTTCATATGATCCGTCTTAGAAGATGGACATTTGAAGTTGGAAAAGATACATATTAGCCATAATCCTGCATACATGTTAACAAGGGGAGTAACCAGGGAGAAACTGAGTTAATGCTCAGTTTCTGTTGGCCTTCAAGCATGAAGGTGAAGATGATAAATTCTCCAGGTCCAAGAAGGATCATAGTCCAGTAGATACAACAACGATGGAGTTGTTGTGCTCAGTCTCCAAGTGGGATATTATTGGTTGTGGAGCCTGATTATCTTCCTCATTCAGAGGTTTTTGTTTTCAGCCGTGTTTATACGCCATGAAGACTGGACACCCCTCCACGTGGGGGGCTTGCGGGGGGGGATTTACCCCCCTGTGGGGTCTGGGGTTTCGGGGGCGAAGCCACTGAAGGAAAAATTTCCTTGTAAATGTATATTGTAATTTCATAGTCACTCTTGATCGATCATCATTAAGTCACATATATGACGGTAGAGATTATGTTAGGTTTTTTTTTTCCCTAGAAGGAAACCCTCTTTTATGAGGGAATTTTATTGCGGCTGTGTATTATTGTGAATATTGTATTCTGAGTGAGGAGACTGTGTGAGAGAGAAGAGAAAGTTACAACAGGTGTGATGTAGGTTGCATCCCTTCATTTTGTTGGATAATAAAAAGGAAGGATCTGGAAATTTATCTGGTGGACGTAGTCCACATTGGGTGAAAAACGTATATCTTTGTCTCTATTGTATTGTGTATCTTCTGTGTTTTATTTCCTCATTTTTTTTTACTTGATTTCTCCATGATCATGTTTTTCTAAGAACTGGTATCAGAGTGAAAGGTAACTCACAAGAAAAGAGGATTCCTGGTTCGAGTGGGAGAAATGGCGGAAGATAGAAATTTTAGTGTCTCATTGTTAAATATTTTGGTATTGCAAATTTTTCCTATGATAAAATTCAATTTTCCCTATGATAAAATTCTTGATAGTAAAATTTTACAGAAGTTGAATCATATTTGTAGGCAACGAAAAACTATGTTTACAAAAAAAATCTATTTACAACAAAATTAGAATATTCCAAAGATTTCTACATCTATTTCCAAACATACATGTACACTATGAATATGATGGAAATGGATACGCAGTGTTGCATAACGCATCACTGGAGTAGAGCCTAAACGGAAAATGAAATAACAAAAGCAGGAGATAACACTTATCTGGAGAACCGATTGTTGTAATCGTGGACGAACACGCTACCCTTGGGTATTTTGTCTGTCGCTTCTCTCCCAACCGAACTATACCCACATATGCAATGGAAAAAAGAGATTTTCCTCTAAGGTAAGAGACGTAATCAGTATGAATATGTTGTAACCAATTCATCCATCTCTTCAGGAAATAATTGAGTCGCACAAATGTAATAATTGAAATCTATTCATCCATCTCTTGGGGAAATACTTGATTCGAAAAAACGCAATAATTGAATATAAAAATTGATTGAACCATGATGTAGCAGCGACCACTAATTTTGACAGTGATTTTCCTTGAATAACAGTAATGATTTAACTTGCATTCGTAGATGGAAGCCAATATCCCGGCAGCTATGCCGCATTGAATGGTGTGACAGGTGGATTATACGTTGTCGGATCCGAAGACAATATCCATTCTTCCACGCATCATTGAATTCTATGGAAGGTGGATTATAGGCCGTCGGATCCTAAAACATTCGAGAAAAATCAGAATCAAAAGAACGTGCGGTCCTTCTATCTAATAAACATGCTCGTTCATTGAGCCGTGAGGTAGCGGCAACTAATTTTGTCTTTGAAAACAACCAGAATAAAACTAGCACATACACATTAATAGTTGATGGTGAACGCCCATAGGAATTACCATTAGTTAACCGTTTTAGAAAAATGGCTAAAACTTTCCACATTAATAACTGATGGTGAATGCCTATAGGAATCACCATTTAATCATTTTAGAAAAATGGATAAAAACTTCTAGTGAGTATAATTTGGGATACCCTCATACCATAATCATCATCATAAAAAAATGTTTTCATAAATAGTTGATAAATTTATATTTAAAATTAATAGATGAAAATGAAAATAATTTTGAGAAAACTGATTTTATAAAAATATTAAGAATACTTTCTATGTAAATTTATGTTGCAAGAGTTTCTGAAAGGTGGGAATGCTGAGAACGATACGAGTGTTTTGAATGAGTAGAAGTTCCCCCCAAATTTACAAGAAACTTGAAGTTGGGAGTGACAATAATATATATTAAAAAGATATAAAAAACTATTTTAGATTACAATGTATCGAGATAATGATACATTTTAAATATTATTTCAATAAACATTGCTCCTATTGCAACAACTACAATATGTAAATTACTAATTTAATTTGTACTAATAATTATATGAATATATTTAACACAATATTGAAAATTTAATATCCATAAAAATTTGATTACGAAGAAAACATTGTTTTAAGGGGAGGTTCCTCTATAAGCCTTTGTCGTATGTCTGTTGCATATAGAAACATGCCATGTGTCCGCTCACTCTGTCATGTTATTTTCTATAATATTTATTTATTTCTTATCTGGTATTGCGGTATTCGTTGCTGAGTTGAGCTACTCAGACCATTGAATTTCAGAAAATTCAATACTCAATAGAGATGAAATGGCACGCGTCATGGAAGTTGGATATGCAAATGGATATTTTGAAATGAATATTTTGAGAAGAGAAATTGTCGAGTTCACTTCGTTCAGGCTAGTATTTCTTCTAGAAAATTGTCAGGGACTTTCTTGGACTTTTCTTTGTGTGATACCAAAATTTCTGCGGATTCCAAGAAGAAACAACATTGGATTTTGAGGAAGTAGAATGGAAATAGAACACGGTGGTTTCTCATATCTTCAACGAACTGACCTATTTAGATCTAGTCGCGAGTCAAGTATTTGGCAATAGAAAGCGTCACTTCTGGGTCAGCCTCCCCAACATGATAATCAATAACTAAATCCGACACGATTTTTTTGTACAAGTCCTACATTGGAATCAAATACAACTTCATCCATTCAAAATATGATTTAGACAATGTTTATTATTTCTGAACCAATTTAAAGGGTTAGAATTCCAGTTTAGCAACACATTAATCAATATGATTTTTGTTTTGCCAAACTCCAACGAGTAGAGTGAAAAATCAGATGATTTTCTTGGTGGATATCCAACTCCACCGACCCTTACTCAAATACTGCGAGCGTTAAACAACTTAAATATCGCTCGTCTTAAGTACTTCTTAACAATCCTGAAAATATTTAAGTGACAAGTTTCTTCTGGAAGAGCTTATACATAAGATTCTGGCTAAAGAATTTAACATTCCAATATTCTGAACTATATTTTTAAAAGTATAAGTTTATTATAAAAAACCTACAAACCTACACAATGTTAAAGAATTTAACATTTCAATATTTAAAAAAAAACAACCTATCAGTTCACATTCTTTACAGGATTTCTGAGAGGTGTTTAAGTTTTTCCTAAAATATTTTTCCAATGCTCTTCTGACCTTTTGCCCAGTTTAACGACCCACCAAATTTTGAGAGAAAACCACTCCTCTTATTCTTCTTGCCATCATACCTAATCTTGACTTTATCTTGAAAATCAATGACACCAAATTAGAGGTTAATCTTGACTTCATTGACTGTAGGTTTAAAATCAGTGATGCCAAATTAGAGGTTATTCATAGCACTTGCAACGATAATAATCACATGTTTTACTTAAAATATTTTTAAGATGATACAACAAGGTAGACAATAAATATGATGGAAATCAAGAAGAGACCGTGAAATCAAGACGAAGGGAAGGAATGTACGGTAGTGGAATCAGTGCTACCAAATTAGAGGTTATTCATAGCACTTGCAAGGACAATAAGAACATGTTTTTATTGAAATATTTTTAAGATGATATGACAAGGTAGACAATAGTTATGATGTAAATCAGGTAGACACTGTGAAAACAAGACGAAGGGAAAAAATGTACGGTAGTGGAATTAATGCTTCCACATTAGAGGTTAGGAATTATTTAAGGGGAGGTTCTTCTCCCATTTGTAATTTGTCGAGGGTGTATGGAAGGAAACCATGTGTTAATGTACTTTAAAATCGCATGGCAGTGCATATACCTCTAGTTATAAAGACATGTGGAAGGAAGAGAGGGTATTCTGAATGTGCAGTCATTGCTGGGAGATCCAACCCTAAGCTTATCTATGTGCATTCTATTATGCAACCACACTTCAGTTAGTGCATCCCTTCTCAAGTCTTGCTCCATCCTCTCCAGAGCATGTGCTTCCTCCATGACATGGAAGATCGTAGATAAGAGCGAAGTAGTTGTAGCCTAAGCTTGTTTTCCTAGGAAAGCCCTACTCTCATCAAGAAGGTGTTGTTGTTGATTCCTTTCTTCCAAGGTAGTCTATCCAAGAAGGAAATGGTTCTAAACATTTCATACTATTGTAGAAGTGCTTGGAACATTCAAGGCTACTGTAGAAGCACCTGGAACTTTAGAGACTACAGAAAAAACGACTTTGTTATAGTTGCAACACCCACAACCCTAGCCTTCTTCACTTGGAACACAAAAGGTGCCCGCAACACCCCCCAGTGGAAGCCATGATTGGAGATGGTAGAAAACCTGTAGAACTATATCGAGTAGTAGGGTTTTGATCACACAGAATGTTTAAGAGGGAAGCAAAATTTAAGAAATCACTTCAGGGTTTTTGCATCTGTTTGTTAGTGGAGACTAGGAAGGATTTGAGCCCTACATCAATTGACGAGCATTCTTGAATGATTATAAGGGAATTTGAAAGGTACTATGTTCGCAATTTAACCATTTCTATTAATATAGTATCTCTAAAAATTTTAACTCTTTTGTTTGACTTTTTTTCTTCAAAAATTAACGGGCAATTGAAGATTTTTTTTTTTTGGCAAGCAAGCCTCAATCAATTGTGTTGTGCGAGGGGTTGTTGGAGATATAAATCCACACCTTGATGTTCAATCCATAAGTATGAAGTGGCATATAGTTGAAGGGGAATATAATTGAGTAGTAGAGCAACCTGCTAGCCAAGCCTAGGCCCTATGATCCACTCCTAGGCTCTCCCATTCTCAACAATGTATCATAGCCAATTGTTGAGGTTGATTGGCGATGGTTATGAAGTCTGAGAAATCCATGCCTTAACATCGAACCTATAAGGGTGCGCATATGAAAGAGGCCTGTATCTCAGGGGTAGATGAGTCTACCATCCATGGGACTGTCCTGGGGAATTTCCTGGGTTGGATAACTAACCTATCCAATTTCAACATGGTATAAATATAATTGTTGAGGTATATTCATATCAAACCAGTAAGTATGCCCCTCATGAAAGGGGCAAGTATATCAACAATAGCGCAACCTACCCATTTCCTTGAGTGTCCAATTCCCAACAAAATTCACCTACTCTACCAATACCTTATCCACAATAGAATATAAATTCAATTCTCTCCAACAACTATAACCGACCAATAATCTATGAGGAACAAGATCCATCCATATCCTAAAACCCCAGAAATCGAAAACCCCAAAAATCTAAAAAACCCAAATCAATACATGGACTCAGCCTACCATGGGACCTCAAACAGAAGTTAGCTTTGAGTTCCCCATATATAAACAATCATTGAGAAACCTGTCCCCCACTTCGGGGTTATGCTAGTTAGAAAATGAGAAACAAAATTGAAAATACATATACAAAATTTTAACATATTTTTAAAATTAAACTTTACATATATAAACTTCAAACATCTTTGTAAATTTAAAGCATTATTCTTGTTCTGATTAGAAAAAGATAAATAGTAGTACTCTTGTAATATGAAAATACAATAAAAGTCAATGATATGATTGGTTGATAGCCACAACAAATTGGATAAAATGCTTGCCATGGATTGGGTATTGATTTATTCAACTTTCATGTTTAGTATGGGCTTGAAGGAAATCATACATGCATTAAAAGTTTTTCATATCTACAACTATAAAGTGAGTAGTATTAAGTTTTTTTACTTGAATAAATTTTTAAATAATATTTAGTATAGTTTAGTCTTTGTTTTATAGTGATATTTTAAATAAATATAATGAAAATATTTGTAATTATGTATCTGTAATAAAGGAATACAAATATTTGCATTTTAATTTAAAGATTTCTATTTCGGAAACATACCAAGCTCCCATTTCCTTGATATTGAAGCTCCCAAAAAACTCCCAAGTTCTCAAAATAGTTCCGAGCCAATTGGAGAAGTTTCCTTCCAGTTCCCAAGCTCTCGGAAGGTCAAAAATGAGTTTCAGAGATGAAATATCAGGAGTGGTTCTGTGCAACTATTATATAAATGCATTAAAATGAACGAAAATTAAAATGAAAATGATTTTGAAAAAATTGACCTATAAAAAAAATGAAAATACTTTGTAGAAGAAGAATAAATTATTTTAATGTCCACGAGGCTAAGAATATCCTATGGGACAGATCGCCTCACACATTGATTTTCTACATTTCATCCCTTTTCATGTTTAGCTTGATGATGAGCTCCCCCAATTTTTCCACTGTCCCCTCACTGAATAAATTATTCCAAGAGATAGATGTCAAGATACTTACATCGTTGTCCCTATTGTCTTTGAAGGCTTCACACTCTAAAATCAAATGTTTTTCTACTTCCACTTTTCCTGAGGTGTAGAACATATGCACCCTTTCTTCCCAAGCTTCCTTTGGTCTTTCCAATGCCTGATTTCACAACTAAGTTGATGGGAATTGGTTCTTAATTATGAAATAAACATTTTGGCTCTCCAAAATATATTGGCCCCTATGTACGCTTTTTGATGATGATTGTAAGTGGGGTTAAACACTTCAATATAATACTCTTTCTTTCTCTCTAGTCCTTTATCCTAGGTTCGCTTGTGGAACCTATTAATAACAAAATCCTTTATCTGTTCGTAGGGAACCTATTCAAGTGAATATCCCATTTACTAAGCCATTTAATATTTTTCCACACCCATGTCTTCTTTCTTTTCCACAATAAGTCACTGAAGACAACCTTAGGCCACTGATCATCTTTTATTTGCTCAATTTTTTTAGGTATCTTATGAGACGCACCATAGCAATTTATTCAATAGGAGCAACCCCCATTTCACTCAGCATGATATCATAAGGGACTGAACTTTTAATTTTAAACTTGTTTGTAATCAAGCATTTTTTAATATTCTCAATTTTCTTTCACTATAAGTAGATGTACTGCTGGCCCACACTTCACAACCATAGAGAACCACCAGGATCACTAAAAGCCCAAACAGAGTTTTCATAGTCTTCCAATCCCATAGCTCTGCCTCTCTGCACCTATTTTGGAAAACATAGAACACTTTCAAACCTCCCAAAGTTATTTTCTTTCTGCAACTTTCCCAACTTAGATTTTTGTTAAAGTCAATTCCGAGGTATTTTTTATTTTCCACTTCTTCAAGAGTTTTTCCTTCAAAGTAGAACTTATGCTGATTGTGTTTTCTTTCGCTAGAGAAAACTACCACTTTCGTCTTGCTAGTATTGACTTGCATCCCCACTGTACTACAAAAGTAATCAAGGGAAATTAAGTGTTCTTGCAGCCGAAGAGAAGATTTAGCAATCAGAATAAGGTCATCTGCATACAAAAGAATCCTTATCACAAAATCCCCCAAAAGAGCACCATTACCCTCCTGAAAGTTTAACCACTCTTCAAACATGTCTATATATGAACCAAAAAGGGTAGGGGATAATGGGCACCCTTGCTTGACCCCGATATCACTCCTAAAAATTTCAGAGATACCAACTGACATTCTGATTTTGACTTTAACCTCTTCATATATCCTATGGACAACTGATCTAAGATGCATAGGAACCCCAAGTTCCTCCATTCTATGCCACAGATTATCTCTAGGGACCCTGTCAAAGGATTTTTTGAAATCAACAAAGAAACAAAAGGCTTCCTCTTTTTTCTCCCACACTTTTTCAATAATGTGACTTAGAGTTATACCATGATCAATCATTGAGTGTTTAGGTCTGAAACATGCTTTCCCTTTGGCATGCTTATTTCCTTCTTCTTCCCACTTGCTGATTCTATTTTCTAACATACTTCCGAATAACTTTGAAAACAAAGGGTTTATCATTATGGTCCTATAGTTGGAGGGATTGTTGACATCCCCA
The DNA here is from genome assembly GCA_000966675.3 of Picea glauca. Lineage (NCBI taxonomy): Eukaryota > Viridiplantae > Streptophyta > Pinopsida > Pinales > Pinaceae > Picea > Picea glauca. The sequence goes on from JZKD02S1427103.1 coordinate 135,001, forward strand.
ATCTTGAAGAGCGCCATTTCTAGGATCGTTGTCCAATTTGTAGGGAATCCCTATTGAATGATGTTGTTGAAAATTTTCATAATGTGAGGTGCAAGAGTTTTTGAACCTGATTTTAGATATTATGCTTGGAGTTCAACTAAATATTCTTCTTTTCCATCACCCAACTTTTTGATAACCACCTCAATCTCTTGAATGGTTGAAGAGCTTAGTAGTAGTGTTGACCAAGGGAGGGGGGTCAACCTTAGGATATTGCTCATAAAATTTCTTTGCATACTCAAACCATTGATAATGTGTGATATTATTTTCAGTTTGTTTCTTTCTCGTTTGAAGTTCCTTACAAAATAACTTGGGATTATTTTTCCCCAAGAAGATTAGTTCCTCCCTCCTTCAGATCATGAAATAAAAAATTTTCTTTCTTATAATTTGCTTGTAGAATTTTATGTTTATTTATTTTTGTCTTGAATTTTTCAAAGTTTTCTTTGTTGTTTTGCATTCCTCATCAAACCAAGCATTAACCAGAAAACAATTTGTTTTAGATTTTCTATTTTTTTCTCTTTTGCATTCTCTAAGTGTGCTTTGAATTAAATTTGTTAGCTCAATACAATGGAGGCCCTGGGACGAAATTTTATCCTTGTTAAACAACCTCTCTAACATTATCTTGAAGGTGTTACAGTTTTTTTGAGTCAAAATAATTCTTCCCTTTGAAGAAGGTTGTTGAATGCGCCGATTTTTTGTTTCACGTTGTTGCTTTTCAGCCTAAGTAAAACTTAAATAGATTGGTCTATGATCATATTTCAACTCCCATAGTTGTTCACCAATCAAAAATTCTTCCATTTTCTCACACAAGCCATGCGAGAAAATTGCATAATCTACTACAATTGCTCCATTGTAGGTATTGCAGGTGAAATTACCAGAATTCACCCATCTAGCCAACCCATTACAAATGATTAAGTCAAATTCCCCACATAGAGTAAGAAACTGCTCCCCAAAAAGGTTTCAACTTTTTTTTTCCTCTCAAACTCTTGTCCACTGATGATTTCTTTCTTTTGTAATCCAAATGGGATTGCAGTTTTCCTTACAACGAAGAATACTAGCTTGTTCACTTGATGTCCTGGCATTAAAGTCCCCCACTATAATGAATTTAGTTAGTTGAGAGTACACTGCAATATTGTTTTTTAAGGCTGCAAAGGGGTCTTTGTGGTCAAGCCCCCTACTTTTGTAAGTTTTTGAGACTTGTGGGGAAAAATAACATGTTGCAATTCTGATGGTGTTACCATTTTCTGATATGTTAAACCAAATAAATTGTTTATTCGAGTCTTCTCTTTCTAATTGAATGAGATGACCTTTTTTTTCCCTCACTAAGACCATGATACCCATGTTTCCTTTACCATTCTCATCTTCCTTGTTCCACACTGCCATCTTCACATATCCTTCAAACATATGTTGCTTTCACCCTTCATGCTCATGTTTTTCCAATAGACAAATTATGTCTCTATCTTCCGCGATAGGTCCTAACCCAGTGTAATATAGCTAGAGAGGTAGTGGGGGGGGGGGCAGAGGGCCCATAGTGATAATAGTGGAGGCTATATAATGTAAGGTGGACTAGGTCCACTATATTATTAATAAAGACCCACTATGGTAGTTGGATGTAATAAATGTGAGAAGGCTCTCTAGAACGTTCCTAGGAGATATGGAGAGATATATAAAGAAGTGTAAGAAATGTAATGAAACAGAGTGAAGAATATTGTTATTGTAACAAGCAAGTGTTCCTTGAGGAGTTCATTCCTTCCTTAAGGAATATTATATGGTGTTACCCTACCTCAAGGGTTTTCTCTATATTCTTGTGTTCGTGTCATGGTGAATGATTTATGGTTTATTCTTGGTATTATTGAAGTATATTTGCAGATTTGGTATAGGTATTTAACAATTGGTATCAGAGAACTTTCCTTGGCCAAAGGAGGGAAGAATTTTTTTCTCTTTTTACAGAATTTTTTCTCGGGAAGAAAAAGAGGGCGACGCACTTCATGTTAAGATATGAAAATTTACGAGATGAATTTGGAAAAAAAAATTGGGTATTTGAATTCCTCTCAGAAAAATACCCAATTAAAAAAAAAAATCAATCGAAATGGAGTTCGGGAAGTAAAGTTATGAACATTTTAAATTCAGTAGTTTTTCAGGGTTTTCCGGAAAAAAGTTGCAATTTTTTGCCTTAACTTATTGTTCTATTTTTTGGGGGTTTTCATAACAAGATGTATTTTGTAGGGAAATGTGATGGCCCTAGTATTGAAACATTCATTAAAGAAAGAAAGACAACATGGGAAGATATTTGGCCCCATTGGGTAGATCTCAAATTGCAAGGTGATGTTTTCATTTGGTGCAAATCGCTTGATTATAAGGAGATGATGACACTTTCCAATGGAGAATTTGAAAAAATATTGTTAGACAAGTGGTATTATGGAAAAAATAAAGATACAGAGAGAACCAAGAGTTTATTTTCATGTGACAAATCTATCTTACAGGTTCATGGTTGTATTCATAAAGAAAATATCATTGTTTCTATTAACCCTAGTTGCATGCATAATTTTATCAATGTTCAGTTGGTTAATAGATTGCAAGTTCCAGTAAAGAATATTCAAAGCACACAGGTTGAGGGTGAAAATGTTCAAATTTTTAAAGATTTAAAGATTACCATGGATAAATCTGTGTTGCATTCAGATTTTTATGCTATGGATATGGATGAAGTGGATATTGTTTTGGGATATGCTTGGATAGAATCAATGGGTACCATTAATATTAATGTGAAAAAGAAGTTTTTGAAGTTGTGGTACAAGAAAAAGAAAATCACATTGCAGGACGTGTCTCTCAGTAACAAAGATGGGCCCATGGAAGCTAGCAAAGAAGTTATTGTCGAGTCGGAAGTTGAATCAGAGGTAGAGTCTACAGAAGGAGATGAAGGAAAACTGCAAGAAGGACATAATCCGGAAGCTAAGGAGGTCATTGACTCAAAGGCACAAAGTGTTGTAGATTTGAAGAAAAAATAAAAAATTCCTACAGTTGTTGTATATCGCCATCCACATCTTATAGAGACACAACAATCATCAAGGAAAGGGCGTGTGCATCAACACATTTATACACCAGCAGGGCACCAGACAAGAAACCAATCAAGAGGTGCATGAAGGACTACCAACATTACGAGAAGAGCTCAAGCTACATAAATAGTCCCATGGCAACCCTGACATAATGTAGAGCAAGATCAGGGTGGCAAGATAGCAGATAGACATCATGTTCGACTTCCATTAGGATGGATGGATGGTCTTACTTGGTACCATTTGGCTACATTGCTCAATCGATCATATTGTATGGTTTCTTCTCATGTTTCGAGGATGAAACATGTGAAGGGGGATGGAATGTAGTATACCTAGGGAGGTACCCAATGGGAATGTAGTTATGTGTTATTAGTGGAAGTCATATAATATATGAGAATGTGGTCATTCAACGTAAGGTTGACTAGGTCCACTATATTATTAAATAAAGTCCACTATGGTAGACAGATATAATAAATGGGTAGCTAGAAATAATAAATGTAAGAGGAAGATGTAGTGGGGAGGGGGGGCAAAGGTCCCATAGTGATAATAGTAGAAGCCATTCAATGTAAGGTGGACCAGGTCGACTTTATTATTAAATAAATCCCACTATGATAGTTAGATATAATAAATGGGTAGTTAGAAATAATAAATGTAAGAGGACTTCTTAGAAGGTTCTACTTCTAGAAGATTCCTCCTTTAAAATGTTCTTAGGTGATGGTAGCACTATATAAAGGGGTTCAAGCAATGTAATGGGATATGAAGATAAATATTGTATTAGGAGTGATAGCTCAATAGGAGGAATCCCCCTCGAAGAGGCAAGTGAACAGGAGAGGATCCCTTCCATAATAGGATCCATTGTATGGTGTTTCCCTACCTCAAGGGTTTTTATAAAAAAATTGTGGTTTTCTATATGCTTTCATATATCTTTGTGGTGATTATATTCAGATATATTTGGATCTATTGTGATATTTTGTATTCAAGCATTTGGTTTTTAACAATTGGTATCAGAGCACTTTCCTTGGCATACATTGTGGGCAAATATTTTTTATTTTTGCAGATTTTTTTTTTCGGAGAAGAAAAAAGAGGGCCGCGACATTCCAGATATTTTAGGTATATTTTTGTGCAAAATTTGTAGAAACAGTTTATATATCTGAGTTTCTCTTATAAAAACACCCAAGTTGAAAAAACAATTCGTCTGAAACAGAGTCCGGAAAGTCAAGATATTGAAGTTTTAAAATCTGCAATTATTCAGGGTTTTTTCCATGGACTACAACGCAATTTTATTTTATTTTTGTAGCCCCTAGAGGCCGAGTTTGCCCAAAAAAATTACAGATCTGATTTCCTCTCACAATGTCACCCAATTTCAAAAAACAATCAGCCGAAACGGAGTCCGGGAAGTGAAGTTATGAGCATTTTAAATTCAACAATTTTTTAGAGTTTTTCCAGAAAAAAAACGCGTTTTTTTGCCGTAAGTGATTGTTCTATTTTTGTGTTTTTTCGTGACGACTACAGGACCGAAGAGTTCATAGGGTGTTCATATGGATATTTCCTCTCAAACCCTAAAATAAATTCTTGAAGTATTCAAATCCCAATTGTATGACACATTGGATGCTAGATTGCATGACCTTGCAGATGGCCTCAGTGATAGTTTTCGTAGTATTCAAGATTCATTGGATAGCATGCAGGAGAGATTTCTTATGGAAAACATTAGGGATGAATATAATCAAGAAATATATGTTTGGTATGATTTTGAGGTCGATTGTGATGATTGGTATATGGATAGTTCTCATTTCTAGGATGACAACCAATTTCATATTTTATTTGATGACTCTACTCCACCTTCTGTAGAGAACATCAATGTTCCATATTAGGAGCTAGTTACCAGCGTCCAGTCTGCATATTCTACAGTGTTATTATTCCTTCCATATTCTGCTACAACCTTTTTCTACTATGTGAATGGATCTTCTTATTTGGATCCACATGACAAGTGTCAGTCTTTGGAGCATCATTTTGAGTTGGTTATTGAGTTCCAAAATCTTCCACGGGGAGTTCACATGAGCACTTGGACATGGGACTTAGGTTTACAATGGTGGTTGGACTACTTCAACATGGTGGATTTCCTTTCTACATGGGACCTTGGTTCTCCAGTCTTCTTTAGCATTATGGTCCACAATTATCCATGGGACCCTGGTATATGGTTGTGCATCAAGCATTGATGACAACACTTTCATAAGGGGGAATGAAATATAAGGTAGCTAGAGAGGTAGTGGTTGGGGGCCAGAGGGCCCATAGTGATATTAGTAGAGACCATTCAATGTAAGGTGGAATAGGTTCACTATATTATTAAATAAGGCCCACTATGGTAGTTAGATATAATAAATGGTTAGTTAGAAATAATAAATGTAAGAGGACTTCTTAGAAGATTCTACTTCTAGAAGATTCCTCATTTAGAATGTTCTTAGGTGATGGTAGCACTATATAAAGGGGTTCAAGCAATGTAATGGGATATGAAGAGAAATATCGTATTGGGAGTGGTAGCTCAAAAGGAGGAATCCCCCTCGAAGAGGCAAGTGAACAGGAGAGGATCCCTTCCATAATAGGATCCATTATATGGTGTTTCCCTACCTCAAGGGTTTCTATAATAAAGTTGTGGTTTTCTATATGGTTTCATATATCTTGTGTGGTGATTTTATTCATATATCTTTGGATCTATTGTGATATTTTGTATTTAGGTATTTGGTTCTTAACATCCAGGTCCCCGCCTCCAAGGATAACCTTTGCAGTTCCAACAAACTAGTCTTAAGAAAACCTGGGTATAATGTGATTTTTATTTGTTTTGGCCTACAAGACTGAAAGTTGAGTCGTCACCCCTATTTTCCCATATTGTCCTTGTTGCATAGTTTCCTACTAATGAATTTGTTGGTGCTTCTTGGCTACCAAATTGCTATCCTGTTTTAGAATGAGGACTGAAAAATGCAATAACAACTTTGCCTTTGAATAGACATGCCTTTTTTCCCTCATCCCTTGTTTCCCTAACCTTTTACATCTCTTCTTTTCTTTCCTCTTGTTGTCTAATAGTTAAATCTTCATCTAGAAAAAAGCGAGAGCCCCTTAGGAGTTGCTTCTTGCCTAGGAGAATTTGCTTGTCCCATATTTTTGACATGATGAATTTTATGGGCCTAGCTCTCTCGCCACTAGGTTTACCCACCCTCCATGCTTGGCAAATTCAACCTTTCCAAAACAACACATCCTTCAAAAATTCACTTGCAAGATCGAGAGTACATTCATTTTTTCCATACTCACTCACACCTTTGATAATTATGTTTTCTTCTCTTACTTGTATTTCTTCAATTTCTCTATCTTGCATGCCCTCCCCCTGGTTGTTTGTTTCTTTTTCCATACTAGCATAATTACTAATAACTTGTGCCCAAGTTTTGGAATTTTTTGTAAAATCTTTTTTCTCTTCATCCCTTGCTTTCATTCCCCAGGTGTCTTCTTTTTCAATTGTTTTCCCTTCATCTTTGGATGTTTTACATTTCATCACCTCTCTAATTTCCCCAGTAGAATCTTCCATGATTTTCTCAACATCTTTCATGCCTTTCCATTTAGCCTTTTCTACGAGAAGAGCTTCTTGCAACAATGTCAATTGACCTTTTAAAACTTTATTGTTTTTTACTAAGCCCCAATTTTCTACTGTCAATAGCTAGATTTAAGGTCTCTCATGCTCTTTGACTTCCAAAACCTCCAACCTCCTCTTGGCATTTAATAACTCTTGCACATACAAGTCAGGTGACCAGGTGAGAGGTGTGGATGTGGGACTGTACAAGGCATAATCGTTGTTGTCTTTAGTGCATTTTTTTCTACACCCTTGCAAAAGAGGTTTGTTTAAAAGTTTATTACAAAGGGATAATTTTTTCCTTGTCTACTCCCATTTAAGGAAAGAAAATATGTGTTTTAAAATACCCCGAAACAGTTTGGCATTGACCCAAACGAACTTCCCTGCTTTGCTTGAAGAGACAATTTTCACTTGACCTAAATGATCTGTTTCACCAGCAACAGGTACCTCTTGCCCATTTTTTACGTCTGTTGAATGTATTGCCATTGCCATAGGGGACAAGAAAAAAACACAAAAATACGGAACAAGACAATACATGTTTGTCTATTGGGGACAAAGGAATCACAACTAAATGCCAACTCTCGCACTGTTCCCGTCACAAATGTTCCCTCACTATTCTCGACGCGGCAACAACTTCCTCGCTACTCTTGTACTGTGCTAACCTTGTTCCCTTCGCTATCGCTATCTTCCATCACTATCACTATAGCTATATTGTATATAAATGCCTAGGTAAGGATGTCACTTAGATCAATCGAAAATATGAACATGATTCCGAACCGATATTTAGTGACACATACACCTAGCTTGCCATACTGTTGGTCATCCAAAACACCATCCTGCCCACGTGCGATATTCCATTGTGGATTATACATGGCGATCCCACTATACCATTGCAGCTTATACGTAGCAAACTATGGTAATGAAAGACAGTAATGACTAATGGACAGTTTTGGCCTTTAGTTTGAAAGACAAGATTAAGATTATTCTATTTTTATTCTATTTTATTTTTTATTAAAAGATCGATTACTCGAGTTTTAACGTAGCAAACTATGTTAATCAAAGATCGTAATGACTAACAGACAATTTTAGATTTTAATTTGATAGACAAGATTAAGAATATTCTATTTTTTTTTATATTTAACTTTTTATTAAAAGATTGATTAATAGAGTTTTAAATTGACGTGATTACCATCAACATTGACGTAATTACCAAATTGACCTTTTTTTCAGTGAGCCATTAAAAAATGGAGTAGGCTAACTCAGGAGAAATATTCCCTCTCGAGTTCCTAACTCCAGCAAGTCCTCCGGCAGTGGTTCGATATCAAATGCCTTCCGAAGTACGGTAACTATCTTTTCGACTATCATCCGTCATCTCCTGAATTTATTTCACCAGATGGCAATGGGATTGCCCTACAGGATGATAGCTCCCCAGCTTTAATGTTGAGTGCATGCACAGTGGTATCCTGAGCGACCCATCATTAATGGACATCGACGCACTGATACATCAATGCATTATTCCCCTTGATAGACCTCTCACAGATCGATGGCACAGGCCAATCTGCGACGGTGGAAGCCATGTAGATTTTCTTGTGAATTATAATCCAAATGATTTGTAAGGGAGCTTATGATTATTCTTATTATGAGTTCATAAGTGAATGAGAGACAAAATATATCAATATCTCCATGTTTGTAAGTTCCCAAACAATATTGGTGAGCACCAACAATATCAATGGTTGTAGTAAGATGGAAATGATAGAGGAGATATGGAAGAGGTTAATACAAGACCTATTAATTAAAATTATGGAAAGACTGCACACAAGACCTGTTAATTGAAATTCTGGCAAGGATGACTATGAAAAACATTGTGAGCTTTCATGTAGTTTGAAAAAGTTGGAAGGAAATGTTTCAATCCTCAAAATTTAGAAGGTTAGTGGCCACATCAATGATTTCCTCTACCCAGGAATTTCTCATTGTTCAGGGAAATAAAATGTTGACCTTCGTTGATTCGTCTCAACCATTTTACATCAAGAACCTATGGATCAACACAGAAAGTGGCTCCAAATCCTTTACTTATGAAATCCTGTCACCAAAACTTGGATAGAAGTTCCAGAGCTTGTTGAACATAAAAGGTGGGATTTCATTAGTTTATCTTCTCTAGAGAGACTATTTCAAGAAGGATCTCGGTTAGAGAATCTCATGATCATGGAAATAAATCAGTGGGATCAAGGCTACCTACATTATTTTCTGGCATTTGTGGTGGAAGAGCATAGAGGCCTAGGTCGAAATCTGTATTGTTGTATGAGTCATGGGAGAGATTTGTTTTCTATATAATGTCATGTGAATAAAAAATGGGAAACTACAAGAGTTCGTCAAATCTATCTACATTTTCATTAGATGATCATCTCTAAGTTGTTTAGAGGTTCTCTAATATTATAATCATCTCATATGAAACACTGTATTAGTTGCACTTTCACATTGGAAGTACGTGTATCAACATCATGTCGATTGTTTGTTGGGCAATATTATAGATTGAATAATTTGGTTTGAATTTCACAATTATTGTTCTGCTTCCAGTCACAATAATTTTGCACAAATAAATGGAGAAATAAGAATCTAGCTCATATGAAACAATGTATTAGTTGCTCTTTCACATTGGAAGTCAGTATATTGAGATCATGCTGATTGTTTTGTTGGGCAGTATTAGAGATTGATTAAATTGTTTTGAAGGTCACAATTATTGTTTTTCTTCTAGTCACAATAATTTTGCACAGATAGATGGAAAAATAAGAAACTGCTACTTAGCACTATGATTGTGGTTGTAATCATAGAAAATTGCTATTGGGGAGGAGTTGTTTTGTTTGGTTATTTCCTCTTTCTCTTGCATATACAATCTCTTTTTCCACTATCCCAAATATAGTCATGGCATGTCATTAATCGGTGTGTGGCTTTGCCTAGAAAACACACTTACTGCTAGTTATATATGAGTAATTGATTTTAAGCTACTAGTCTTAAGAAAGACGAATGAAATCAAGTTGGTCGTCAGACATTGCAGAACTCCTTGTATGTAATAGAAATAATTTGGTATGAATATAGTTGTACTTGTATTTCATTGAAATAGTTTTGCATCCTATATTTGATAAATATATATACTTGAACAACCACTAAAAAAATTATATTTGATAAATTATGGTCTTTAATTCGATAAAAAAAAATCATATACAGGAAGTCAACGACTTAAAACACTATATTTGACAAATTATGGTCTTTAATTCGATAAAGAAATAATCATATACAGACAGTCATAGATAGAGCAAATTTTTGAAAGAAAACCTTGCTGTATACTTTGTAACTATTGGTGATTTAGATGGAATGGTGAAATTTTAAACAAAATGCCAAAAAATCAACTAGACACAGAATCAAATGAACTAGCAAGAAGTTTTCCTGAACAAACTGTATTGTCATTTAGGTGTAGTATGTGGTTCCATGAACTTCACCTTTACTTATATTCTTAGCATTCTATCTGTGTACAGATGTAATTACTAATGCCCATTTTGTATATGAGTTTCCATGTTAGCAGTGCACATCAACATTTCAAACATCTTAATTAGTTGAATAGAGGTTCAACATTTGAAACATATTAATTAGTTGAATAGAGATAATGCATTCAATCTTTGATGGCCTAAGCTATGCACACAATTTGCATGAACTACGATTAATTATGATACAATTTTTCAAAGGACAAAGTACTAAATACTATTTATTTATTTTGGAATTGTCTAATTGTTCTACTTTTGGAACCTATTTTAGTCCTATATTGACTTTGTTTTAGTTGTGATTTCACTGATTTTGGTGGTATATGAATCCAAAAAGTAGAACATTTAGACTATATTTGTTTTTTAGCATATTTTTTAGTACAATCATTTTCAGTGTCCTATGAGTGGTTTTCTTTTTATAATTTAGTTTATTTTAGGCCAGATTCCTTTATACTTCAATATCTATTTTGTCTTTAGTCTTCAATTTTGTACAAAAAATATGTATGATATTGTAAAGGAATGTGACATTTCTGTTTGGAAAACCTTCATTGTGTGTTATATCTCTATGAGGTAATTGGTTCTTTGATAAAATCGTAATCCTTTGCAAGGGAGAGAACTAGTCCCCTTGAGTGTTTGAACACATGATGGAGAAGCGTTGCAAAGTTAGTTGACAAGAAAGTTGGATCACAGAGTTGGAGGAACTTTTTGTTACAGTCTAAATTAATGGAGAAAGCCTCCAAACCAAACGTATACTAGTATAAGAGGATCATCAACATCCTAACGATAGCCAGGTTTCACATTGAGAAAGTCAAAGCATGTTGCTATAAATTTGGCATTGTTTCTAAGTGTGAAAAGAATAGTGAAGACACTTGGAAACATTGGCAAGAACCATTCAAGCTAAGATAACAGATCTTGTGATAGTATGGCAATCTCAAATGACATAATACCACTTGAACAAGATCTAGATACCTCTCAAAAAGCTTGAAATATGTTAAAAACTTTGTAAGAGACATCTATAGTAACAGAGAGGTTGTCTGTTAAGAAACCAATTGTATATTTGTGGGAAATAAAAGGTGGATCACTCATACAACATATCAATAAATTGAAACATCTTAAGAGATGAACTTATCATTGTATCTAAAGAGATAGAGAGTAGGGATCTTATTTTTATAACCCTTAACAATTGCATTGGTGTTTTCAAGTGTTTGTAGTAGGTGTTAATGAGAGCTATACCATTGACATTTGTCAATGATGAGCTGGGAGGATTGTTATCGTGGGAGGAGAGGAATAAGCTTAAGGATGAAGGTGACAATTATGAACACACCTTCACAACAAAGTAATAGAAAAATGAAGACAAAGTTTAGCTAGCAAGGAGAGAAGAGAGGGAAGTTAACGACAAGGTGAATTCAAGGTGATTTATCCATGTGCTTATAGGGTTTTCATTATGGAGTATGACTTTATTGAGAGTAGGGTTAGGGTTTTTCATTATGCAAGTTGAGTTTTTTAAACATAGGGTTAAGGTTTTTCATTATGGAGGTTCATTTTTTTAGATATAGGGAATGTATTCTTTATATTTGGCCTTTACATTGGTTTATCATGAAATTTTAAATTAATATTTTTTTAGATACTTTAATATCAATTTTATAGTAGCCCACAAGGATGAAATTTGATAAGCAAATTGCTTGTAGCCTTATGGTTTTTCATTGTGGAAGTTGACTTAGTTGAAGATATGGAATTTATTCTTTATATTTGGCCTCCTTTACACTCCTTTACCCATGAAATTTTAATATATTTTTCGTTTCTTTCTCATAAATACTCTAATATCATGAGGAATTTTAAGGCATTTTACCTGTCAAATACAATAAGAAAGTTTACTTGTCAAATACAATAAAAAAATTACTGGAACCATGTCAATATTTGTTGGAAATATTAAAACAAGTAATAGAGTGATCCAAACCATCAAATTTCATGTGTTGGTTTTGAAATTTCAATCCTATTGCTAGATTATGTTGATAAGGATTTTTAACACTCATCAATCCATGCTAGAGTGCTAGGAAAAATATTCAAAACATGATTCCAATATTTTACTATGCTCTAATTCACTTCCTCATTTCTTTCAAATTACAAAAGAAAAATGCTAAAATAAAATCTTAGTACTAGAAACAAGATATAAACACAATATAATTATATTTTTGTTTCAATAAAGTTTGATACCATAAATCCATAGTCAAATTAAATGAAGACAATTCCCATTCATAAATAACATCGATGGCTAACAACATTTTAGTTAAATAGTTATAAATTAGATTGCTTTTCATAGACTTCGGACAAAATCCATAAAGAGAGTATCCAATGGTTAAGTGGGATAGGTAAGAGCCAATAGGGACCATATTTACGATTAGTAGTCTTTTTACCATGCCACAAAGGGGGTAGTTTCTGATGAAAGTATCAAGATAGTGTTGCACAATAGGCTAAAAGAAGTGGCATTGGAGTGCTCTTGAGACACCTAGAGAGTAATGAAAACATAATCATGAATCCTAGCTAGTTGATTAACAAATGAAGAAATGTTGTGGTGTTCCTTCAACAACTGAGAAGAGGATGATGTTTATAGAGTAATGGGCAACTCGTAATGGGAAAAATGAGTATATCCATAAGAGTCCTCAAAAGGAGGGGGGTCATGGGATGTTGTATGTTCAAGAACATGGTGATCACAAGATGTAGGAGATATATGATTAAGTTATCGAGTTCAATTTTACTACAATTATTTTGAAAAATACATATAATGTGGTGTGTTATTAAGAATGTAGAAGATTATGTATATTCATAAACAAATTATGAAATTAGAGGCTCAAGAAATATTTCAATGGCTAAAATCTAGAAGAGAAGACTATGTATAAAGAACCAAACAAAGAAAACCATACTTAATGGCTCATAGAAGTGTAGTTCTTAATGAATGTGGAAGATTGAATGTGACCATATAAAAAACATGGGCCGTGATTAAGTTTTTAACAACCAAGTGATGTTACCATTGAGTAAAAAAGAGAAGAAATCATAGTAGTAATGAAGGACTAGACCTCAAGCAATGAATTTTGAAGTAGAACAAAGAAATTTATGTAATTCATTGAGGAAATGAATGTTGCTTAACACCTTTGTTTGTTGAACAATGAAGAGCCAATATTGAGCAATTGAATAACCCTAATGAGTGTCAAATTAGTGAGCATTTGGAACAACAATGTGCCAAGCATAGGAATGACCCAACTACAAAGCAAAGCAAGAGAAAGTCATGTTCTTAACATGATAAAGATATAAAAATAATTCTTAATGGACTAGGCATGTGGATTCAAAAAATTAATAACACTTTTAGTGTGCAATGAAAAACTTTTAAGACTAGGAACATTTAAAACATGTTCAAGACAAGGTTTCTAACTATGTTGAAAATAAACAAAAAACTATTGGTAGGAACTATTTGGAGAGTTTTAAACATAGTAAGATATCTATAAATTGTTATCATTAGGAAAATTATTCAAATCAAAAGGACAATGTGTTTGATTGCCCCGATTTGGCATGGATGCAACTATTGTCCCACGTTGTGGATTTGGCATGGATGCAACTTTTCTCCTCCCACGTTGGCTAGAGTCGATAAATTTATATGGAATATATTCTTTAGCATCCACATTGACGTCCTCTGCTAGATCTCGTCGAGCCCTCCATCGATTCTTAAATCTAGGGCTAATCCAACTTTTCTTTCTTCTTAGAGATCCATCCAATGCTTGTGTGATCCGGATTATTTTCGACACGAAATGAGAACGAAGATATAACATATAAATATTCAGAGATATTGCAAGAGAGACAACAATATAACAGAGAAATAATGGAAATATAAAAAGAGTCACAGATATACAGTAATACACGATTTCTATTAATGAAATAAATGTACAGAGACTGTAAAAGTACAAAGTGAAAGACTCACTAGAATGGTGGTAGCTTAACTCTGAGAAGAGATGTGACGGCTACTCGCATCTGTGAGAAGATGATTACAATGAGGCTCTGAAGGCCTTTTTACGATAAACGTGAATGCCAAAATTCCTAGACATCCAAAAACCTAACCCTGGGAGATGAAGCGCCAAAAGTCATGTGGGCCCCGTTTTGGTAAGTGAGTACATCAACTTCGAGGGGTCGTAACTTTTGCATACGATCTCCGTTTTAGGCGTGTGATAGCTCGTTGGAAAGGTATTGTCGAGGATATTCAGTTAGGGGGCTCAATAATACCTTCAGCTATCATTGGGAACCTCGATCTCGAAAAACTTTCATTTGGACCCTCAAAATGGCCCCGGAAGTTAAAACCTGCTAAAAATAGTAAATTGCCAAAATTGCCAGAAAACTGTTTTGAGCCATTTGGAAAAGGTGGGTGGCCACCGATATCCACCTGGATAAATCCTCCCTCCTTAGGAAGAAATGGTCTCCATTGCGTTGAGTTCCCGGGGGAGAGGGGAAAGCGATTGTTGAATATGAATCTTGGTGATCTGCTTGCCTTGTTGGAGAAGTGGTGTTGCTTAGCTTGTTGAAGGCTATCACGAACCTTTGGTTGGAAGGTTTGCACCTTTTTAACCAGTCTGGCTATTTTAGATGACTAGGTGCAGAAGAAATCTTTGTGCTTCGTTGCAACCTTGTCGACCTGCTTCTATTGGATAGAAGGTGCTTGGGCCGAAGCTGTGGTGGTTGCAATATCCTTTTGTTCCCCTTTTGAGTAGATTGTGGAGAAGATGAATTTTGTAGTATGAGATACTACCTTGCAACAATTTTTAGGTGGAGCAGTAGTTGGAACTACCTCTGGTATCCTGTAGAGATGACCCCCCAGAGTAATAATGACACTACGGGGTCGAGACTCATAGATAGCATGGCGTTTCCACATATATGGCTGGCCCAAGAGAACATCACAGACATCCAGTGGGGCAAAATCACAAAATACCTCATCCTTGAAGGGTTGGATGCCGTATGACAATTGACATTGCTGGCTGACACGGAGATCTCGTCCTTGGCGAAGCCACCCAATGTTGTATGGCTGCGGGTGTGGTGTTATCAACAATCCCAACTGTTTGACGACCTCTGCTGAGATGAGGTTCTTCTGGCTTCTGCTATCAACAATAAAATGTAGCGGGGTCCCCTTCACCCACATCTGTGAATGAAAAATGTGCTCCCCCTCTTCTGGATCTATTGGTTCTTTTGGTTGAATTGTTGCGGTCGCGACAATAGCAGTGGGGTCTGCGTCGATGATCTGTCTTTTACCAGTATTTTCAGAATCAGAT
>JZKD02S1427103.1:150940-185396 GCA_000966675.3 Picea glauca
GCCTTAAGGAGTGCGAAGGTGATCTTTTCCTTGTCTGAAAAATTATGAACAGAGAAATAACCTTCTGGCAGATTTAACCATTTATCTAGGGCATCTGCATCTATTTGACCTTCAATTATGGGAATATCAAAATTAACCTGTACCTTGAAGGGCGAGGTGCCTCCAAAGTGGTTGCTTGATGAAGATGAACCTGATGCTATCGGTAGGCGTTGTAGGATGTGGGAAAAATTCTCCATCATTTCGTCCCTCTGTCGCGTGAGAGCTTGCTCAAGCAACAAACTGATATGATCGTCTACTCCATCATTTTTCTTTTCTTCCGCCATTGAGGGTTTCTTGGGTGTGCAAGAGCGATTGTCCTCAAGACAAACAAGCTCGAGACCCAACTTGCTATACTCGGACCTCGTCGGGGAAATGCATTGAAAAACGATCAAGAGCAACCTGCTCTGATACCACTGATCCGGATTATTTTCGGCACGAAATGAGAGTGGAGATATAACATAGAAATATTCAGAGATATTGCAAGAGAGACAACAATATAACAAAGATATAGTGGAAATATAAAAAGAGTCACGGATATACAGTAATACACAATTTCTATTAATGAAATAAATGTACAGAAACTGTAAACGTACAGAGTGAAAGACTCACTAGAATGGTGGTAGCTTATCTCTGAGAAGAGATGTGACGGCTACTCACATCCGTGAGAAGATGATTACAATGAGGCTCTGAAGGCCTTTTTAAAATAAACATAAATGCCAAAAGTACTAGACATCCAAAAACCTAACCCTAGGAGATGAAGCGCCAAAAGTCGTGTGGGCCCCGTTTGGGTAAGTGAGTACATCAACTTCCCGGGGTCATAACTTTTGCATACGATCTCCGTTTTAGGCGTGCGATACCTCGTTGGAAAGGTATTGTCGAGGAGATTCATTTAGGGGGCTCAATCATGCCTTCGGCTATCATTGAGAACCTCTATCTTGAAAAACCTTCATTTGGACCCTCGAAATGGCCTCGGAAGTTAAAACCTGCTAAAAATAGTAAATTGTCAAAATTGCCAGAAAACTGTTTTGAGCCATTTGGAAAAGGTGGGTGGCCACCGATATCCACCTAGATCATTGTGGTTCATTGGTGAAGTCAAAGTACATTATAAATTTATCATTGAAGTCAATAAGAAATATTTCAAAATGCTCCTTCATTTCCAAACATTCACGTTGTTCCTGTGGTGCATGATCAATTGCATCCTGCCAATTTAAATGTATGCAATTTTAAAATAGATGAATGATATAAAACATTCAAATTGACATGTAAATACCATAGCATATTATAATAAAGTAAACTTTAATGGATAAATATCATACAATAAAGAAGGATCACCTATAATCCTTGTAGCTTCTCTAACATCCCTTGTATAATCAAATCACAATCATTGTTTCCTTGATGAAGGGAATTGCCATCATCTTCTCCAGCATTGTCCCCATTCCTATTTTCATGAGCATTCTCATTGTCCCCATTAGCATCATTTATATGAGGCATATAAGTGTCTTGTTCTTATAGAAGCTTATCCACTGTTGTTTCCTCTATAAAATCTTCTTGGGCTACTTCATTACAAATTACCTATAGAGCACTGACTTTCAAAACATGCTTTCATGTGTTGCCTCGCAATGCCCATGGACAATCATATACTAGACCATTTGCAGTAGATGTTGATACAATGTAATATTTTTCACGATCTGTCTGGCTAATAACCATATATGCACCTTCAACAATGTCATGAGGACTAACATCATTGTCAGGAATTCTCCTATATTTCTCTAATGAAGTCTCAAGGTACTTCTCCTTCTTCGAGTTTGTTGAAAATCCAGACTCTTTCAAATAGTTTCGATGCACAAAAAAAGGTTCCACCCTCTTCAATAGGGATAAAATCAACCAATCCATTCTCCTAGAACATTTATTCCTTCAGTCATGTAATAAATTGGTCTTCAAGAAGCAATGTTATGATTCAATTGAACTATTGGACTCTTGATTAGCATGAGGAAAGTCCCGATAACATTTTTCCCACATATATAATAAGAAAAATATAACCAATCATTAATATGTTAAGTCAATATGACATGTAATTATAACTAAATTAAAATGATCTATATATGTTGGGGAAAGTAATCTAAGACAACATAATAAGTAACTTACATATCTTATCCCCTTCCACCCAATGTTTTCTGAAGTAGTCCAAAAACTTAACTTTACCAACAAATTTTTCATAGAATGTTTGCATTGTCTCACTAGTGGCATCATGATCATGACAACAGTGCATTATCTCACCTAGACTATGCAATAATTCTTTGGATCTTTCAGGGGAAGATGCCAATTGAAATGCGTTTTTTGACCAAGCACAACGAACATGCCAACTGCAATGGAGGACGCGACAACCCAAAATTTTCCTACAAGAGAAATGATATCATTCTTGCATTAATTGAATATGATTAACATTTAGAAACCAAATATATTCATCATTAAATATAATAACAACAAAAATCTAGGTGTACAGGTGCTAACGATAATTCATACATTCATAATGTGCTGAACATTTGTCTCACCTCAATGCTTTAATTTCTTCTAATGCATCATCTGTCATGACAACATTCAGTTTCCAATTTGAGAATCTTTTCCTACATGCGTAGGCTATATCTGATGTTCTATTGCGTGAACACACTGCCCATGCAACATGAACACCACTATATTGAGAATCGAAAGAAAGAACTGTGTATAATTGGTACTACACAAACCAATACAATAATCAACTTCTCAATTTTAGAGTACTAATTATATTGAATGAAACATTGATCTCAATAGAAACATTAAAAAAACTAATGAAACTCACCCCATATTTGTTTGTGCTAAACGTAGAATCCAAAGCCAACATGTTGTTGTGAGAACACTTGACCATTATATCAAACATCCATTTTGTTTGGATGCCAATTATGAATGGTACATCCTCCCATTTTGGTCGCTGGTAGAAAAAAATTGTTTTTCCTCTTATTGATACCACTTGTTAACACTCAAGGAATCCTTGGGATCTAATTGATACTTATCTTTCAAATGGCGGTTGAATATATTGGAAATATATTTTCTACATAAATTAAGGTCTCTAGCACCCATCACGGAACCAAAGAGCCCATCAATGATATACCGTTCAAATATTGTATCAACTAGAACACCAAGTCCACATAATGTCTTTATCATTGATTTGATCTCCTTTGAAAGACAAAGGGTACTCAAAGACTTTGGATTGCCAGATCTATCATATTTTCCATGGCATGGCCAGCCATTGCAATCCTCATGTAAGTACTCATTATAAGTGATAATTGCAACCCCTGACATATCATTCACTTGCTTCGCTATAAATTTGCATTGGCATCCTCTTTTTTGGACAAAATTTTTCTTTCTTAATGGTGGTTGTGGATGTCCTTTAAGATCATTTGGGCAATAAAAACATTGGAACCTAAAAAATAACCAACATTCAAAGAAAAATCATTACATGTAATAGTAATACTAATAATAATTTTTGGAACTTAACAATACATATTGAAAGAACATATAAATTGGATTAAGAGGTCATGATAAATAGTGGCAATGCATAATTCAATGTTGTTGGACCCATCCTAGAAGACTCACCATCACCAAAGCGCTTCCTATGCGATCTTCGTACAAATGTACATGGTGCATCGAGGTTGTTTTTCTCTTCCATAATGAAGTCTTCCAACCTATTGTATGGTATCATAGCAGTGTGATCAATAGTGCCATCTTCACGCTCTATATCACTCCAAACAAGGTCTTCGCTTGAAAATATATGCATATGTCCCTGTAAATGTAAATCAAACAAAGTTAAATGAAAATGAATCTATTTGAAATAAAAATTCAAGAAAATAGTAAATGTAAATCAAACAAAATTAAATGAAAATGTATCTATTTTAAATAAAAAAAAGGTCTAGTAATATTGAAGACATGATTGATATTGACACATACACACATTCTTAACTCAAATAACTTGAAACTTAGTCAATTATAAGTTCAATGGTTAAAAACAATGTAATCAAGACTTAAAATTTACTTTTTAAATTTCATCTTATATCTTAAACCAATTATATTGCATGACCAATATAGATTCTCAATTGATAGTGTAAATATTACACTGATATTTACCCTCAAATAAATAAAGGAAATATTCTTTTTATAAATTGTGCAACAACTGAAGCTATATACTCGCAATCAATTAAGACAGGGCATGTACTTTCATGTAAATTCTATTTAGGCATGTTTGCCTCAAAATTCATATATTTCCCAAGTCCATTGTCACTTAGCATAAGTTTCCAATTATATATGATCTTAACATGGATAATACTACTTGATATCATGAGTAATCACTTTCACATAATACATCTATAAATGTAGGTATTGGTCTTATTTTTACAAGATCATCTTACTATATTTTGTTTCCTTTTGTCCTCCTCCATCACTAATGTTGAAGGTTCATTGTTAAGGATTTTAACAATTTGTTCAAAGAAAATAAAGGTAGATAGAATATTTGTGGAATTGATTTATGAAGGTTCATTACGCTGAGCAGATTAATAGGGGTTTAGTGTTTAATAAGTTTTCTATGGAAATGATTAAATATGGTTGGAATATTCACACCTATGTGTTTACTTTTTTACATTTACCTAATCATATTTAAAAATTACTTTGATAGCTAACTGATTGCCACGTAAGTGATTAAAGAAATTAAAATATTAACACCAGATAAATGAAGCTCAACGGTTTATTTGTTAATTAATAATAAAATTTAATATATTCTTTTAAGGATTATTTTCATCTTATCAACCTTTCCGGGTTGATCAGCCACAATTATGTGGCTGTGCTAGTTGTTAACTATCTTAACAATTTGTTTAAAGAAATGGAGGTAGATAGAATATTTGTAGATTTTTCAATATAAAAAATAAATTGATTTAAATAGTTGTTCAAATATTTCAAGATGACATATATTTAAATAATCTCGGTTAACTAAATATCTACGGTTTTCCTAGAAATCTAAATATCTTCATCTGATTTATCATTCACAAGAAAATCTCCATGGCTTTCACCTCGCAGATCGGCCTGCCCCTTCGATCTGTGAGAACTCTATCAAGGGGATCAGTGCGTTGATGTTCATTAATGACAGGCCGCTCAGGCTACCACTGTGCATGCACTCCGCATTAACGCTAGGGAGCTGTCATCCTCCAGGGCAATCCCATCGCGATCTGGTGAAATGAATTCGGGAGACCGCTCAGGCTACCACTGTGCATGCACTCCGTATTAACGCTAGGGAGCTGTCATCCTGCAGGGCCAGGGCAATCCCATCGCCATCTGGTGAAATAAATTCGGGAGACCGCTCAGGCTACCACTGTGCATGCACTCTGTATTAACGCTAGGGAGCTGTCATCCTGCAGGGCCAATCCCATCGCCATCTGGTGAAATAAATTCGGGAGATGGCTGATGACAGTCTAGAAGCGTTGATCAAACACGCTCCCTTCCGGTCTTCAATGAGAGTGGACAAGATCAGAATTCTTTCAATGAGAGTTGCACTCATGACCTCCGGCTTACTAAACGGGTGCTCTAACCAACTGAGCTAGAAAGCAGCAGATGCAACGAATTTAGGGTTTCGAGCTTTTGGAATTTTAACGAGACGATCCAATAAATCTAACCATCTCAGCAACAAGGCTGAACACTGCCAAAAGCCGCTATCTGAATCTGAATGCGCTAAAAATGAAAACGTGGATGACAGATTTGAAACAACTGTCGCATCATTCTGGCGCATCATCCTGGCACATCATCCTTTCGTTTTACCCGATAATCATTCTGGCGCATCATCCTTTCTTATTGTTTTTCTTTCATCAGTCCAATTTATTCATTGTTAATTATTACTATACGCGGATCGATGTCATTTTCTCATCATTTATATCATTTATCATTTACGGATTATTATAAAACAATTCAATATCAAATTTTCATGAGCTATTGAAACCCTAGCTGCCATTTTTCCATCGAAACCCTATCGTCTCGTGGAATATGAAAATTAGAGATTATGAAAAGACGAGAAATCCATGGCTGTATCGAAACCCTATGCAGTTAATATGAAAATTGGAACTTAACAGAAGCTAAGAAAAACATCT
Organism: Picea glauca; assembly: GCA_000966675.3. Lineage (NCBI taxonomy): Eukaryota > Viridiplantae > Streptophyta > Pinopsida > Pinales > Pinaceae > Picea > Picea glauca. Next base: position 157,141 of record JZKD02S1427103.1, read on the forward strand.
TAAACAGCAGAGTAGAATGTTGAAGTCGAAATAGAGAAATGCGTTCGAAACTAGTCGACAAAAATAAATTTAGTTAGGGTTTCCGCAAGAGAGAGCGCATTGGACTCTTTATTTTTCTGGAACATTGAAAACTCGGTAACATTTGCTAACCACTTTTAGAAAATGATAAAACAAAATAAAATTTTATACAGTTTATGAAAATGGAAGTGAATCTCTTAAACTAAGATACTCCAAGAATTGATATTAAGACATAAATCAAAGTTTTGCAAAACCGTATTTGATTCTAGGCGCTGATCTGAACTTGTTCGGATAATCAGCAGTGTGGCATACCAATCTGGAGGATTCTATGTGATTAATAAGCCCTAATCGATCCATTTTCTACGAGTTACTTCTGGGCATTCTATCCTCTTACAAGTGTAGTATCGAAGGGAGACGACCCCTTTCACCAGCTATGATCACTCCATGGCGCAAAGTTATAATGGTGCTGGGTTTGGCAATCTGATCGCTGTTACCAGATTGTTAATACAGATAAATCACAAGAAAAAGAAAACTTGGCAGGTGGCTCCGATATTAATTATTACTCGATTTCTTTGCACAATCCACGCCACAGATCGAATTCTTTCCACAACATCCACGCGAGACTTGGCCAACAATCCCCGCTCCTTTGAATAAACAACATTATGCAAATTCCCGCTCCTTTGCAGAGTCAATATACAAGGTGCGGCTGCATTTCAATCCAAATAACTTCTCTAACAGGTTTTTAGGTTATTTGGATTGGAAATCCATGCTTGGAAAGATTTTTTTAGGTTATTTGGATTGGAAATCCATGCTTGAAAAAATCCAGCTGCCTCCGTCGAGATGGGAGTCACGATTTTTCAATACCTAAACTAACTATCAGAGTAGTTATTTGGACTGGAAATCCATGCAAAGACAAGATCCAGCTGCCTTCCTCGACCGAGGATGGGAGTCCTTATTTTCCAATATGTAACTGAGGTTCTGAAACGTTACAACAAGAAGCATAAACAAATATCCAATAATTATCACTGCACCCGGTAAAGAAGTGGAGGGAGACACCTAGGAAATAAGCGGACAACCCACTAGGTACCCCACCAACAGTTTAAAAAGCAATAAAAAAGTTTAACTAACAGTTTAAAAAGCAATAAAAAAGTTTAACTGTCTAAAAACTTTAATGTAATAAAAAAATTTAATATTATGCTAATCATCTTAATAGCCATTTTTATTTAATGATTAGGAGTGGAATTTGATTTCTTATTAAAAAATGTTTTTCTATAAAATAATGCTCTTTAACAATAAATTTTTGATAATAAATTAACCAAAATAAAATTTTGATTAAAAAATTATCTTTCAATAAAAAAATTATGTTAACAATTTTAACTTTTAGATTCACTTATATACATCTAATTACATTTAAACAATACCTAACATATACACATTTCAACACATAAACAATTTAAAAAAAAACTATCAATTAAATATCAAATATCAAGAAGGATAACAAATCTCCAGATCTTAATAATCGAGATCTTAATAAAGAATCAATAATAATAACAAGAATAAAAAACCTCAAGCTCTTAACATGAAAATCAATTAAAAACCAAAAGGATAAAAATGTTAAAGTACATTGATCTAAGATTAAAATGGATGATACTCATTTTTTTTTATTTGGTGTTATGACTAATGAGTGATACATATTACACATAGAATAGCTCGAATCAATTAAAGATCAAGATGACTAAAAACCTCAAAGTGGGTTGTTCTAAAGTTAACGATGGATATATACTCTTTTTAATTTAATGGGCAAGTAAGATGATTATATGTTTTCTTTCATTGTTGGGCTGAAAAATATATATTATACAGAGAATTATTAAGAAAAAGTAAAAAAAAACTGTAGAGATAAAATAAGGGGATCCCTCAATCATGAATTGTAGAGTCTTGGCCCAAAAAATGTTGCAAAGTGGCTATGAGAAGTATCATAAATTACTAGCAAGTGTAACATTTAAAACTAAACTCATTCAATGTTTATGTACAAAGACATTTTGCTACTAATGTGCTTAGCATTTATTCTTTTTGACTTGTATCATTCCAGCGATGTTGTTCTCTCTAGAATGTGAAAATGTAGGAACGATACAAACTAAAAGGAAGACACCCATAAAAATGACGAACTTCATTTGATGAAAGTAAATTTACACTTTTCCGAGCTAAATCAAATGCATATGTAAGAAAGAATGTCAACACTTTACTATTGCTCATGTCGTTAGTGGAGGTGTTGAATAGTCCTAACCATAGGCCATAACTATTATTAGGCATATAATCATAGGAAGTTATCATAAAATCCAAACCTTCATGGTCGATTCCACTCCGAGGTCAAATATTGAAAAAGAATGAGGTATGGAAGGATGTAGTCTTGTTTCTTTCGTCTACTCTGAACTTTCTATTCCATAACACCCTTATGCATTTACTTGATGGGAAGAAATGTGGATTACTTGTGTGAAGCATGAGCTTCAAGGCTTGAAAATCAATTTCTATTGTGGCATTAGGTAGAAAGAATCTATTAGGATCTCCATAGACTTCAAAAGAAGGAAATTTAATCTCATAGTGAGAAATACTTTTCCCCAGGAAAATGGACATAATGCTCGAAAGAGCTATTCCTTCCAGGAAACCCATTTAATACCAGTGGGATATTTCATATTCAATATCATACATCATTGATTTACAATCAAAGAAGAAGCACAAAAGGGAAACTTCACCAGAATCTTGACCCAACAAGGCTTAAACACAAGATCCAATTATAAGTATTGAAGATGAAGGCATACAAGAGACATAAATGAACAATTCCATGGCAGGACTTGGGTGGGTTTTCTTCTTATTAATGCTCAACACCACATTTTAAATTTTTCATTCATATGAAAAATGAAATTTAATCAAATGGAATTTAATCTCCTAAAAAAACCTCTATTCTCAAAATCAAAATCAATCCATCCATCCAATTTTTTTTCCCAAAATTGAATTATTTAATTCAATACAATGTTATTGCTACAACCTTATGGAATAAGTATATCATATGGAATAAGTATATATATAGTATCAAAAACACATAATAAGTTTTATAATTCTTAGAGTTGAAACACAATGCATATGTAAGAAAGAAATTCTAAAGAAAAAAAAATATCGAGGGGGCATCAATCAAAACAATGGAAAGAAGATCAGATCATAAATCAAACAAGTAAGGATCGCATGGGGTGATTCGGCGAAAGTTTGGGTGAGGTCAAAATTCGGCTAAGTGTTAATTTTGTGGTAGAGGAAAGAGTGTGATGTGCGCCACAGAGACGAGCACAAATATGGCTAAGTGTTTGGTTTTGGGTGTTAGCACTCCGTAAATTTGTTAAACTGATAAACACACGACGAAGGTAACTTTTTCAACCGACTTTGAGACCCGAAAGTAGTCTTTTGGATCTGGAGAGGGGTCTCTCGGAAGGCACGGTCTCCACGTAGCATATGGATTTGAAAGAAATGGCTAGATTTAACACCTTTGATGTAATGGGTTCTGGTTATATTGGCACAGGAAAGTAAGACATGGGCTATGGAGTCGATCTGAGGAAAATATGGGACAAATGACTCAGTGACTGGACTCGAGACGATAAGGTTAGGTGAGCAACAACCTTCAGTGTAACACCGTAATGTGTGGCAAGAGAAATTATAGGAAGTAGCTCAGGAGCGTCGTTCTGGATGAATTCAGAGTTATCTTTAGAGGAAAACATTTTGTCCAAGTGACGCGAACAAGGTGCGTTGTACAACGAATCCACAGGTTCGATAATTCGTTCTGAAATAGACAAAAATGGATATGAAATAAAGATAACAGGAAAGAACATATGCAAAGGAAGAAGCACAATACATCCAACTGTTACAACTAGAATCTTATCGTCAAGCTACAATACCTTTGCATTTAATTCCGGTCAAAACTTAGATTACATGCAATAGTTGTTGACTACCACATTTGCCAACCAACCCTGTTTACATGAAAATGATCCCCATATATAGAAAAATGATGTCACCCTTGAATTTTAGGGTCGAGCTACTCTCTCTTGGAATCATGGATCCGTTTTCTTTGAAAGAGAAAAATAACTTTAACGTATTCACTAAAAATAGAAAACCCGACTTTTCTAAATCATAATTGTAACCGAGATATTATTTACAATCATTGATCGTGATCAAAATTCGACCCTATGGTTTTGATAAGTCATCATTTGCACTATTGGACACTCTTTCATCCTTTCACAACAAGTCTGCTACGCAACAGTAACCTACAACAAAAACGCAGCGGAATGCGCAACAAACTCGGAAAATAGGTGTTAACGATGACATTGTATATCTCTGATAAAAAACTATTTTTAGAAATTGAGAGAGATTTTTGTATATAAGATCGTTATAAAGAAAAACCTCTCTCTGTTTCTTGAAATTAATATCCATAAGGACGTAATACATGTCACAAAAACATGTCTCGGATAAGAAATCACGAAAACTAAAAAATAAGGCTCAAATATTCCTTCGAATCTCCCAATACGTGACACATTTTACAAATATGAGAGAGATTTCTATTATTTGGTTTGTCCTCGACAAAAAATTCTTGGGGATTTTCAAAATTCCTCTCTAGTTGGTTGGAAATTTATCTTGAAGTTGACCACTAAACAAGTAATTTACGCAGTGCGATCTGTAGCCTGTGTGCAGGAAAATCCACTGCATGACAACATCCTATGCACGACAGCCCAATGCACGACGAAATCCACTGCGCGGCAACATCCTCTGTGCAACAACATCCTCTGCGCGGTGTGCAAAGAATTTTGCAGTGTGTAGTGAATTTTGCAGCGCGCAGTTGCAAATTGAAATGGGAATAAATAAATGATAAGATTTTTTTTGAAACTGGCCCTTGGAGATGTTAGAAGATGGCAGGCATAAAAAAAACATGGGTGCTAATAGGCATGACTTTGCAAATTGTTGACAAACCTCTAACCTTAGCCATGAAAATCATGGTGCTAACAGTTGTATCCAATGAGGATGTTATCCTCCCTGTGAGGTAGCAAAGAACAATAGACCAGGTGCCAATACATTGGGCTTATCCTAAACTCAAATTTTCAACTATAACCTGTAACGTGCATCTGCCGAAAACCCAAAACTGTATATGCTCTAAATTGAAATCTGAAACTAAGTTGAAAATGAAAACTGTAGATTGCTAAACGAAATGCTCATAGTACCGAGCTTATTCGCACTCCTACCTACCCTAACTGCTGAAAGAGATGTCAATCAAGTGAAATCAAAGTGTCAATGCAACCATGCAAGCACTTTATCCACCTTTTACTTTCTTTGTACATGCTTTATCTAAAGCTTGTTTATTGTTAATTTGTTCAAAAATTTATCTATAAATTCCAATCTCAAAAAATTAAAATCATTGGGGTTGTTTACCGCCTCCAAGAAAACTACAAATGGATCCTCCAAAACATGCATAAAACAACAATCACGTTTCACCCCTTCCACTGCATCCTTGTTTTCATGTAATTCAACCTATTGATTACCGCAAAAATGCAGAAGAATATGTTGAGAATGCTGGAAATGACAATCTTCTAAATCAGAAGACAGTGTTGTCTTAAATGAAACCCCTAGTGGCAAGCAATCCATATCTAACACTGATGTTGATTTACCATCATATTTATTTCCAAGATGGTAGTTGATCACAGGCTGCAAATCTGAACTGTAGGATTTATGACTTGAAACATTATAAACATTTTTCTTCAACAATTCAAAAGAAGAAAAACACAATGGCAAGGTTCTTTCACTTGATTCAAAACCTTCTTCATTTTTTTCACTACTGTCAAATGCACATTTTTTAGTTTCTTTGGATTTTTGAACAGACCCATTTTTCAGATTCATCTTCGACCAATGGCTGCAATTTTGAACTGATAAAACCTTCCATATAACAAGAAACAGTGTCGTTAAACACATGAGAATATTGTTGCAATTTCTTGTCAATTGTTTCCCATGAAACAATGTGATTTTGCATCAACACACATTCCTCTACCTCAGTGATGATCTTTAAATTTTATTTCAACAATTTAAACGAAGCAAAGCATAAAGGAAAATAATTTCCTTTAGCTAATTTGGTAATTTCTTCATATTCTTCTTTGTAGCTGTGATATGTAGGTTGATTGCTCTCATTACACTGTTGAAAAGGAACATTTTCTGATAGAGAACATGCAACTGGTTTTTCTAGGAAGTCAACACCATGATCATCATCATATTCATCATATATAGGAAAATCAACAATATGTGCAATGCCATCTAACAATAAAAATCTTGGGACATGAACCTGTTCTTCAACAAACTGATTTGCAAATTCATTTTCTTGAATGTCTACAAATGAATACATAAAACCATCAGCCTCATTCTTATCATGGGATGGATAAGAAGATAAATTAGCACCTTCTTTTTCAATAAGTGGAGTATAATCCTTTGCAAAATCATCAACATTGAAAGCTTCAAGAGGACATACGAAATTATTAACCCTCTTCTCAAGATTCAAATCAATTGTTCTTTGTTTAGATTCCTTGTCATGTTCTTTAGCATCCAACTCCTCGTTTTGAATCTGTTTACATGCTTGGATATTGTCTTCAACTTCCCAAGCATTGTTGAACATCTGTTGCAAAGACATAGACTTCCTCTCCATTAAAGGAAAAGATAAGTCTAATTGAAAGGTTGTTACATAATGGAGCATGGTGGTAACTTCAGGAGGTTGGGCTTCTTTAGGTAGTTTACAATAAAGACTAGAAAACCTCCTAATGAAATTTGATATGGTTTCATATTTCATTCTTCTCATGGCATAAAACTCTAAAAGGAGTAGATCCCATGACTTTCTCTCACCCCAAAATCTACTAAAAGTTTCCCTCAGTTCATCCCACGAGCTAATCGACTAAGGATGCAAATGTCTAAGCCATGCTTTGGAATCTCCTTGTAAGGATTGAGAAAATTCCCTCATGGACACATCATCATGTTCGATCTCAAATTTTTCTATAAAATGCTCAAAGATCTGAATATGTTTTTCACATGACTTTCCATCAAGCTCTCCATTGAACCGAGGAAGGTACTTATAATGTTTTAGAGGAAAGTCATGAAGGATGGAAGGAAGTTTAAGAGGACTGCATATTTCTTGAATCTTGGAGGGTGTAGGATTAAGAACATAAGGTACAAGATCATCTTTGGTTTCATTTAGCTCACAAGAATGATCATGAATGTCATATGGCTTAGAGGAAGGAGCTTGGTGAATATCGGTTATACAAGAAGAAGGACGTATAGCTACAGTTTTCCATGGAGGATATACAACGGTAGATCTCTGGGATTCATTTGAATGTAGTAAGTGAAGAAATATTCTTTTGAAAAACTCAGGAAAGGACAAGAAGATATTGATAAAATAGAAAAGTACTTATTGAACTAAACTTAATCTCGAGTACCTTATTTTTCCATGCTTTTCTTCCATATCTCTTTCAACAGGTCTCATTCTCCAGTGGAGTCTTTGAATCACATTTGAAGCTTGATTGGAGTCTCCATGGAAACTTTAGCTCTGGATTCTTCTACCAATGGAATCACCTTCAACTGATTTTCTGATGTGTGGAGTCGCGAGAGCAGAAATACAACGAATATGTGCATAAGTGTCTACTGCTCTCAGACCTTAGAACTGAAACGATGTTGTTCTTCCCAGGGAAGGTTTCATTCAATTATGTCCCTAACAACGACGCCAGAATGTTAGCACTCAGTAAATATGTTCGGCTGATAAATAGACGACGAAGGTAACTTTTTCAACTAACTTTGAGACCTAAAACTAGCCTTTCAGATCTAGAGAGGGCTCTCTCGGAAGGTGCGGTCTCTGCGGAGGATATGGGTTTGAAAGAAATGGATATATTTAACACCTTTGATGTAATGGGTTCTGGTTATATTGGCGCAGGAAAGTAAGACTTGGGCTATGGAGTCGATCTGAGGAAAAGACGGGACAAATGACTCAGTGACTGGACTCGAGAGGATAAGGCTAGGAGAGAAACAACCTTCAGTGTTACACCGTAATGTGTGGTGGGATAAATTACAGGAAGTAAATCAAGAGCTCCACTGTGGACGAATTCAGATTTAGCTTTAAAGGAAAATATTTTTTCAAAGTGGCACGAACAAGGGGTGATGTAAAGTGAATCTGCAGGTTCGATAATTTGTTCCAAAATAGACAAAACAAATATGAAATAAAGATAATAGGAAAGAACATATGCAAAGGAATAAGCACAATACATCCAACTGTTACAACTAGAATCTTATCGTGAAGCTACAGGACCTTTACATTAAATTCCGGTCAAAACTCAGATTACATACAATAGATGTTGTCTACCACATTTGCCAACCAACGTTGTTTACATGAAAATGATCCCCATATATAGAAAATTAATGTCACCCTTGAATTTTAGGTTCGAGCTACTCTCTCCTGGAATCATGGATCCATTTTCTTTGAAAGAGAACAATAACTTCAACGGATTCACTAAAAATAGAAAACCCAACTTTTCCAAATCATAATCGTAACCGAGATATTCTTTAAAATAATTGATCATGATCAAAATTAGACCCTATGGTTTTGATAAGTCATCAGTTTCACTGTTGTACACTCTACCATCCTTTCACAACAAGTCTTCTACGCAACAATAACCTACAGCAAAAACGCAGCGGAATGCACAACAAACTCGGAAAATAGGTGTTACAGATGACATTGTATATATCTGATAAACAACTATTTTTATAAACTGAGAGAGGTTTTTGTAGCTAAGATCATTATAAATAAAAAAATCTCTCGGTTTATTGAAATTAATCTCCAGCGGGCATGAATATGTGTCACAAAAACATGTCTCTAACAGAATATCACGAAAATCGAAAAATAGGGTTCAAAGATTCCTTTGAATCTCCTAATCCATGACACATTTTACAACTCGGAGAGAGGTTTTTATTATTTGGTTTATCCTCGACAAAATAATCTCGGGGAATTTCAAAATTCCTCTCCATTTGGTTGAAAATTGATCTTGAAGTTGACCACTAAACCAATAATTTGCATAGTGTGACCTGTAGCCTGTGCACAGGAAAATCCACTGCGTGACAACCCACTGCATGATGAAATCCACTGCATGAAAAAATCCTATGTGTGACAACCTTCTTTGTGCGACAAGATCCTCTGCGCGACGACTTTCTCTGCGCAACGACATTCTCTGTGCGACAACATCCTCTGCGCGGCAACATCCTCTATGCGGTGTACAATTGCAAATTGAAATGGGAATAAATAAATGATAATATTCCCTTTGAAACTGGCCCTTGGAGATTTTAGATGATTCCAGGCATAAAACCAAGATGGGCGCTAACAGGAATGACTTTGAAAATTGTTGACAAACCTCTAACCCTAGCCATGAAAATCATGGTGCTAACACTGGGCATGAGGAAGAGGGATGGGATGGGTGCACTTTGGTGTGACGAAAATCTGTGACAAAGAGACAGTCTGCAGGTTGAATTTGTATCACAACAAGTGTATGTGTTGTATGTATTTGTTGAGAGAGCACACTCCATTGTAAACCTTTTCGATTGCGGCATGAACTACATGCTCAATTCTCTTGTTGTATTTTCATATTGTAACTGTACTTTGGGTGTCAGGCCAGTTGGGCTGCCTGACCCTTTACATAATATCTTGCAGAGTACATTGTGTGTACTGTGACTTCTGAATTGTTCTAACTGTTGGAATGTTATCATGTTTTTAATTAATAAAATATTCTAAGTGTCAAGGCATAGTATGAGCTGAGTAGAATAGGATTGGCCTCACCATCGAGGTGAAAAAGTTATAGTGTCGCATGAACCTCAAGTTGTTAGGTGAATTAGGTGTGCCAAGTCAATTTCACCTTGGGTGTCAGTTGTGAGGGCATGACAGATGGTATCGGAGCTGGTTGTGAACAACTCGATGGAGAAATTTTGGTGAAACTCTTCGCCATATGTCACCTTCATGAAAAATGGTATTAGAGCATATTGCTCATCTATGACAGAGGGGAAGAACATACTTGAAGGAATTCGGTTTCATCACAAGTTTGGAGATTGTAGCAAGGTACACCTTGTGAGGGTTTGATCGTGAATTGTGAAGGAAGAAAACTGGGATGGCCTAGTTGAAGGATTCTAATAGGCTCATCACATGGTTAGGCAGGTTAAGGACCCACTTTGGGGATAGTCGAAGTTGCAAAGTGAAGTCAACCAATTTGAGTGAATATTTGGTCACAAATTTTGGTGAATTCTTGAAGTGATTTATTGGCACCTTACACAAATGGTGAAGATATTTAAAGGTTCAGACATGGATGGGTTGCATGTAGAAGAAACTGACACAAATAAGGATCCCAAGACATTCAGGATGAAGTACCACCTCATTTCTCTAGAGAAGACAATAAAACATATGAAGAAAACAATATATCAACAAGGTGAGAAGGTCGAACATTTGGAGGTTGAGATGAGTAGATTGTTACATGATTTTAATCAGCCTAGGTGGGAGATCCATGATAATGTGAATATGATCACTAGCACACTAATCGATGATGTCCAAGACAAACTCAAGATAATATAGGATGCTTTGTAATCGATTACCCAAAAGTTGAAGATCAAGAAGATACCATTACATTGTTAAAGAGGGATGCAACGAGTGGGCCAAGCTCATCCGTCATGAAAATAAGTTTTAAGATGAGATAAGTTGAACCATACAATGTTACCTACAACGCTTTGTTGTTGGGACAATTTTGATGCGACATGGAGAAGTACTTGGAGCAATTGAACAAAAGTCTAGATGAAGCCAAGGTAAACATTGTTGTAGTGTTCTTGACAGGGACTGTGAAATTTTGGTGGAGAAACTAGGTGGAAGATTTAGTAGTTGGTTGAACCATAGACAAGATCAAAAACTGGGTAGAGATGAAAACATCCTTGAAGGCATAGTTTGGTCAGAGAAACCAATCTTTTTTGGGTATGTGTTATATTCTTTGCACGGGTAGTAGTGTCAATATGTTTTTGCATGGTCCTATGAATACTTGAAGACGTATGATTCTAGGATCATTCAACATATCATCCCACTTATACCTGAAGTCAAGTCATTTCAATAGAAATTAAGGAATTTTTTTTGAGTATGTGTTATATTATTTGCATAGGTAGTAGTGTTATATTGTTCTTCGAGAAACGTGTCACATATTTAGGTGGTTTTCGGCACATAGTGTCTTTTTCAATGGTTTTCTATTTCCGGTTAAGGAATTAGGGTTGTTGACTAATCCAAGTCATTGGGTTAGGGTTTTGGATGCTGCTAGCTCCTATATGTATATTGTTTTGTAAAAAATGTATCACGATGAATGAATATAGAATATGTTGGTTTACCTGGTTTGGGTTTCCAGGGGAAAAATCTTTGTGTAATGTTTGTATTTGTCATTGTATCATTTTTGTTCTTTTACTAAAAATCCATTTGCAGTAAATATTCTACAAGTTTAAAATCTACAAGCTTGGATCATAAAAAATCATTTGTTGTATTTAAGCATGCTGGTAAGATCCAGATCTATATCAAGGAGTTCATTGGCCTCATGTTGGATACCGAGGATATGTTGGAGAAAAAAAAATATGTCGGAGAAAAAAAAATTCCACTTCATGAATGGTTTGTAGCCCCGAGGACAAAGTGAATTGAAATTCCATAATGTGCAAACTCTTGCGAGAGTAATCACTGTGGTAGACAAATTGTTTGACTTAAAAGGTGAAGCCAAGATAGTTATTAGGAGTAGTGAAGACACCCAAAGTGAGAATCAAGGAAATAAGACGAAGGGCAATGGAAATTTTAAGGCATCCAAAGGTAGTGAAGAAAATGCCAAGTAGGAAGATTCATAAAGGGAGAAAAAATCGATTTTTTTTAGATATTTGTGAAGGAGCATTATGCTAAGAATTGTTCATTGAATAAAGTGGATAAATCATTCATGGGAGTTCTATAGGTTCTGAGTGCATGGAGGCAGACTATACAACAAGTCAAGACCCTGGTGTGAGAAATCTTAGTTATGTTCAAGCATAGTTCAATGGGAAATCAACGCTAGCCATGGTGGATAGTGACACTACTCACAAATTCATGAGAACGGATGTTGCATAGAGACTTGGACTACATTTTTGATGCAGGAGCATCACCAACAAAGTATGCGTGGAGGACAAATCGATGCACTAGTGTGTATTTTGAAATATTTTGAATTTCAAAGATCAATGTATTAATGTAATATCTCACAAAGGTTTTTAAGTTATGAAAATGTTTAATGATCGGAGGCTAAGCCATTGTGTAAGATTGATGGGGGGGATATATTTTGATTTAATATGAAATGATTGCAACATAGATCTGGAGCTTTCGCTCTTATCTGTCTGACTTGATATTTATTGTAATAAATGTTAAGTAGTTGATATCAATTAATTTAGATAGGATAGATGCCGAGTAGTTGGAGGGAAAGAATCGAGGAGTCCCTTTGTATAAATATTTGTAATGCTACCCAGTAGTAAGGTTGTTGAGAGGCTTTTGAATCTAATGTGTAGATTTCCATTGTAGTCAAGAACTAAGAGATACAGAGAAATATTGTATGAATTTATGCAAGTTCATTTGAATGAATATAGCAGAGGAATATTGTTCCAAATGCGTGTTATTATTGTGTCTATCTGAATGAATGAAAGGTAGACCTTTTGGTTGTTTTCATTTCTCCGTTATTCCTTGTTTTTGTATCCATGAATGCATTTACAAGGTTGAATATATGAGTCACTATAAATATTGAATAAGTTTCAATTTTTTTCTCTTCTACGAGCGAGTGCAAGGAGTGCAGAGCGTCTACAAGGAGTGCATTGACATAGTCTGTTTAGACTCGTAAGCTCGTGAGAGATAGAAAGAACTTGTGTGTGAAAGATACATCAATGGACTGATATAGAAAGATATATAAATGGACTACGATATGATATCCAGGATGAAATCATCATGGTGATTGTCAGAACAATAGAGGATGCGTACCAAATTGTGTTGAAAGAAGAAGAGAAGTTGGCCAGGAAGCAGAGTCAACAAAATAGAGGTCGAAGCTTGAACAGAGGCAAAGGATTTTCCCAGGATAAAGCACATAAGCCCAAGGACGAGGCAAATAAACCACATAATTAGTCTGAGAGAGGAAGAAGTTCTTGAGGAAGGCATAGTGGTGGTAGAAACTCTTTTCCCAGAGGAAGAGGAATAGGTAGAGGAGGAGTAGTGAGATGTTATGCATGTGGAAAGACATGGCATATGTCTTGGGATTGTCTTGAGAGGAAGAAAGGAGGAGGTGAATCTCACATTTAGAAAGCGCAAAAGTGAGATGTTGAGGAAGAAGGAGAAGAGGATAGGAAATAATTGACGATGAAGAAGGTTCTTTGGAAGCAAGAACCAAAGACTGAAAAGCCATCACAGAGGAATAGTTTGTTTAGGACAACCTGAAAAATGAAGGACAAAGTTTGCAAGGTGATAATTGACAGTGGGAGAACTGACAACTTAGTATCCACAGAGATGGTGGAGATGCTAGAGTTGGAGACGACTATACACCCAACACTGTACAAAGTCGCATGGTTGCAGAAAGGTCATTAGGTGACAATCACTAAACAATGTCTGGTTGAATTTAAGATAGGAGGGTATAGGGATGAAATCCCGTGTGATGTGATTCCCATGGATGTATGTCATGTTTTGTTGGGGAGACCATGGCAGTATGACATGCATGTCATTCACGATGGGAGACAAAATACCTATACTTTGGAGAAGAATGGTAGGACACATATGTTACTGCCAATTGAAGAAAATAAGGTAAAGGATGAAGCTAGCACGAGCATACTTATCATGAGTGGGAAGGAACTCCTAAGTGAAGTAAATAAAGAACATGAGATGAAGTTCGTTGTAGTAAGGAAGCTGAGGGTTATCCTTACCTATACTTCGATGGAATATTTTCTTGAGGAAGTTCAAGAATTGTTGGGAAATTTTTCCGATATAGTAGTGGATGAGCTTCCAAAATCATTGCCACCTATCATAAGTATCAATCATCACATTGAATTGATACCAGGAGCGAGCCTGCTAAACAAAGTAGCGTACATATTGAAAACTCAAGAGAATGAGGAGGTGAAGAGACAGGTTCAATATCTGTTAGACAAAGGATTGGTTAGAGAAAGCTTGAGTCCATGTGCAGTACCAACTTTGTTGAGTCCGAAGAAGGATGGAGGATAGAGAATGTGTACATAATCGAGGGCCATAAACAAGATCACCATCAGATATAGATTTCCATTTCCAAGGATGGATGACTTGATGGATTTCCTAAGTAGAGCGAACTATTTTTCAAAGATAGATTTGAAAAGTGGATATCACCAGATAAGGATGAGAGAAGGTGATGAGTGGAAAACAACATTCAAGACAAATGAGGGGTTTTATCAATGGTTTGTTATGCCATTTGGATTAACAAACGCCCCGAGTACTTTTATGAGGCTGATGAATGAAGTGTTAAAAGATCTCATTGGTAAATTCGTGATCGTGTATCTAGATGATATACTGGTATTTAGCAATACTAAGGAGGAGCAGTTGAGACATTTGACATTGGTAATGAGGAGGTTACAACAAGAGACGTTGTTGATTAATCTGAGAAAGTCCTCTTTCATGAAGACAAAACTCATATATTTGGGTTTTGTGATTTCTTCAAATGAATTGAAGATGGATCCCGAGAAGGTGAAAGTAATAAGAGAATGGCCATCAATAAAGAGTATCTTTGAGGTAAGAAGCTTCCATGGATTAGCAAGTTTTATTGGAATTTCATCAGAATTTTAGTGGGATTAGTGCTGAAATGATGGATACAATGAAGAAAAGACACAAGTCTTTCAAATGAACAGAAGAGGTTGAGAGAAGATTCAATATACTGAAGGAGAAGATAACGAAAGAACTAATTCTGGGATTACCGGATTTCATAAAGACATTTCAAGTGAGATGTAATGTGAGAGGAGTTCCAATTGGAGAGGTCTTAAGTCAAGAGAATAGGCATGTTGCATATTTCAATGAGAATTTGAATGAAGCCAAGAAGAAGTACTCCACATACGACAAAGATTTCTATGCCATAATTCAAGCCTTGAAGAAGTGGAGGCATTATCCCGTACCAAAGGAGTTTGTTTTGTATAGTAATAACCAAGCTTTGCAATTCATAACCAGATAAGAGAAGTTAAACTAGAGACATGCCAAGTGGATAGTATTTATGCAAAATTTCACTTTTTTCATTAAACACATTTCCAGTAATGCTAACAAGGTTGTTGATGCATTGAGCAAGAGGATTTTAATTCTTCAATAATTTCAGGTCAGAACTTTGTCTTTTGATCACCTTAAGGAAATGTACCACAGTGATAGATTTCTCAATTGATTTAGTGGCGGGAGTTGCCCCAGTTTCAAAAACACCTTATAGAATGAGCACACCGGACTCGTTAAAAGAATTACAAATGTAGTTGGAGGAATTGTTGAATAAAGGGTACATACATCCAAGTGTTTCACCTTGGGGAGCACCAGTACTTTTTGTCAAAAAGAAGGATGGAACCTTGAGGTTGTGTATTGACTTCCGACAACTGAACAAGTACACTATAAATAACAAGTATCCTCTACCCTGAATTGATGACCTCTTTGATCAACTAAGAGGAGAAAATATATTTTCAAATATTGACCTGAGGGTAGGATACCATCAGGTAAGAATCAAGGAAGAAGACATTCATAAGACAACCTTTAGGACCAGATATGGGCATCATGAATTTGTAGTGGTGCCATTTGGACTGACCAATTCACCAGCTATCTTCATGTGCTTAATGAATGTCATATTCATAAATTATTTGGATAAGTTTGTCATAGTATTCTTGGATGACATACTTATCTATTCCAAGTCTGAAGAGGAGCATGAACATCACTTAAGACTTGTATTGCAAGTACTGAGAGAACATCGGTTGTATGCCAAGTTGAGTAAGTGTTATTTTTATCAAAAGAAGATCCATTACTTGGGACGCATTATTTCAGAGCAGGGCATAGCAGTAGATCCAGAGAAGATCGAAGCCATTAGAGGATGGCTGAAACCTAGTAATGTGTCAGACATTAGATATTTTATGGGATTAACTAACTACTATAGAAGGTTCATAGTAGGGTTCTCTAAGATTTCTCATCCCATCACTTCCTTGCAAAAGAAGGGAGCTAAATTTGAATGGACACTCAAGTGTGAAAAGAATTTTAATCTGTTGAAGGAATTACTTACTAGTACACATGTGTTAAATATTGTTGACCCAAATGAAAGTTTTGTGGTGTGTACAACTGCATGTAAGGAAGGACTTGGGGGAGTCCTCACACAAAATGGACATGTCATTGGATATGAGTCTAGAAATATTAAGGAACATGAGAAGAACTATGCCACCCACGACTTGGAACTTGCTGCCATTGTCCATGCCTTGAGGATGTGGAGGAATTATCTCATGGGGAAGAAATTCGAATTAAGGACAAACCACATTGGCCTGAAGTATCTTTTTGAACAACTGACCTTGAATGCCAGGCAAACAAGATGGCTGGAATTTTTAAGTGAATATGACTTCGATATCAAGCATATCAAAGGAAAGGAGAATAAAGTTGTTGATGCGCTTAGTAGAAGAATGCATCTCATGCATGCTACTGTTGTTAGTATGCATCAGTCAGACTTGAAGAACAAAATTTTATATGGTCTTGTTGTAGATCAACATTACCTATAGGTAAAGGAAAACTTACAGCAAGGAAATGTACATCAGAAAATAAAGGAGTATGAGATAAAGGAAGACAAATTACTCATGCATAAAAATAGAATCTATGTTCCTAGTTCCGGAGAACTGAGGAATTTGGTACTAAAGGAAATGCATGATGTTCCTTATGTTGGACATCCTAGTTACCGAAAAATAGTTTCAGCAGTAAGAAGCCAGTTCTTTTGGTTGGGAATGAAGAAGGATGTTGCTGATTACATCACTCGATGTATGGAATGTCAGAAGGTGAAGGATAAGCATAGGCACCCAGTGGGGTTGTTGCAGCCATTGCCAATCCTAGAGAAGAAATGGGAAGTGATCACCATGGATTTCATCACAGGATTACCTAGAACGAATAAGAAACATGATTCAATCATGGTGGTGGTTGACAAATTAACAAAGGTTGCTCATTTTGTGCTTGTGAAGACAACACATACAATGACTAATATTGTAGAAATTTTCATGAAGGAAATTGCTAGGTTGCATGGGATACCTAGGACAATCTTCTCGGATAGAGATACAAAGTTTACCTCCAATTTATGGAGGGGATTGGTTAAATGATTTGGCACAAATCTAAACTTTAGCACCGCATATCATCCCTAGATAGATGGGAAAACAGAGAGGGTCAATCAAATAATTGAAGATATGTTGAGGATGTATGTGATTGATAAGCCATCTAAGTGGGAAGATTACTAACACTTGGTTGAATTTGCATATAATAATGGGTATCAAGATTCATTAAGAATGAGCCCATTTGAAGCCTTGTATGTTAGGAAATGTGGCACTCCAGTAAGATGGGACAACCCAGCAGATAGAGTGGTACTTGGGACGGATTTTCTCAAGGACATGGAAGATCAGGTGGTTAAGATCAAGTAGAATTCAAAGGCAACTTAGGATAGACAAAAAGTTTATGCAGACAAGAACATGACAGCTAGAGAATTTAAATTAGGGGAGCATGTACTTTTTAAAGTGAAGTCCAAGAAAATATCTTTGCAATTGGGTAGTTGTACAAAGCTGGCAGCCAGATTCTGTGGTCCATTTGAAATATTGGATAGAATAGGACGAGTTGCATACATGCTTGCATTGCCTACTTCCATGAATGTGCATAATGTATTTCATGTATATTTACTAAAGAAATATGTACATTACCCTAACCATGTTATTGATTGGAATCTAATTTAGGTAGAGACAGAGGGAGACTTTCAAGTTTAGCCAGTGCGGGTATTGGATAGAAAGGTCAAAATGTTCTGGAATCAAGTTATAGAGCTGGTAAAAGTTTAGTGGACCTGTTATGGTCTTAAAGATGCTACCTGGGAGCATGAATATGCCATGTAGGCAGAGTACCCACAACTTTTTGAATAAATTTGAGATTTTGATCTCTATTTTGTATATGCACTAAGGACAATGCCAAGATAAGAGGGAGGGGATGTAACACCCTGGGTTTCGAACCCCCATTTTAAATAATGAATTGTTACAATGTTGAGAGGCCTGAGTGCCCAAACAATTATTAAAGGGACAATATGCCCAAGAAATGTAATGTTTTGATCATTATTAATAATAAACATATCACTGGCTACTAGACGAACAAGGACTAGAGTTATAGGGGCTATAATTCCACAAGAGAGGGGGCTTGAGGCAATAAAATTTTATTCCTATGTTGATTACCATTTTTTCCTAAGGGAGGGGATTAGTTGCATGAGCTTCTTGGGGAAGGCCAAGAGGTTCTTGATTCCCCACGAAAATACTTAAACCCATCCCTGGTCTGATTGTGGGGTTGGTCGTTGGCTCATCCGCGCCTTCACTCCTTCATTTGTACCATTATTTCCCTCACGCCATTTCATGAAATCACCCACCCATTCATTGATCCATCCCCATGTATATCTCAGTTGGGTAAAGGGAAAGGAACTGTTGAAGATTAGCCACGAGATAGTTGGTTGTAATGATCACTGGTGAAATCCAACCATGACTTGGGGCCTGCATGTCTGAGATGCGTTGGCCTATGCCCTGTTTTTCTCACAACTATGAGTCCTGAGAGTTCCAGCATTGAGATTCTGGACCAACTATGTTGTAGGTCCTGGAAAAAGAAGAAGTATTGTCTGAGGGACTGTGTGGCAGAGAAGGGTGGAGGTCCATTCTCTTGGGTGGTATAGGCTGGGTGGAAGAGAGCTGGGTACTTGGATTGTTGTGGGTGCTGGGAAACCTATGAGAGCTTGAGAGATGACTGGTTTGGGAACCCAAGTACACTCTGGAACTATCCTTTTGGATTCATATCCCTGGATCATGGGTGAAACTGTTGTTGAGATTTGGAGTAGTGGTGTCTACAGTTGGGTGGAACATCCATGGTCTGCAACCAGTTGGTGTCACATTTTTATAAAGATAAGTGCTCTCTATTGTGATATTATTATCTATGTATGGATGTTTCCATTGTTTATTTTAATTATCATTTAACTAAATCTTAGATTGTGCATGCTTTCTAGATATTGTTGTGCATGTCGTTAATCTTTTATCTTATGCGTCCTTATTAAATAAAGAAGGTATCAATAAGAATACAAAGTCCAAGGGTGGGCTTGAAGGTAGCATACCTTGGCCTGTAGGTGGTTGGGGATGTTACAATTTAGTTGTTACAAAAAATCATTGATAATATCATATAACAAGCCTCAAAACATCGTTAAAGTTTTACTTCATTTAGTGGAAGTTTAGCTAGTCATTGCTAGCTTAGTTTCCATCATCTTGTACTTGATTTTGGTGGTTAAACTTTTATCCATTGATATTGTTTATTGCTGATTTATACACTTATATAATTCTGCATTTTTGGGACAACAAGGCTTCTTGCTAAATCCCCATTGGTTAAAGTCTTGGTTGATCATCATTATTCTTGTTCCAGGCATGGATACCATTGTTTTGCAGGAACACAAACCTTAGAAACCATTCACCCTTCTACAAGACTCTTATTTAAGTCTTCTTACATATCCAATATTGAACTATAGGGGGAATCACTCATAATCATATCACTTTACATCTCAATCCCCCTGGGGTCAATGGTATTCCCACTTTGTGGTGATTTCATCATCACTAAAGCGAGGGGAGTGTCTATCCAAGGTGACAGTGGGTAGGTATCTTGGTTGTGGAGCCTGATTATCTTCCTGATTCATAGGTCTTTGTTTTTAGCCGTGTTTATACCCACAAATATTGTAAACCCTCTAAGACTTTACACCCCTTCGAAGGAAAAAATTCCTTGTAAATGTATATTGCAATTTCATAGTTAATATTGATCGTTCATCATTAAGTCATAGATATGATGGTAGAGATTATGTTAGGGTTTTTTTTTCCCTAGAAGGAAACCCTCTTTTATGAGGGAATTGTATTGTAGTTGTGTATTATTGTGAATATTGTATTATGAGTGAGGAGACTGTGAGAGAGAGAAGAGGAAGTTACAATAGGTGTGTTGTATATTGTATCCCTTCATTTTGCTGGATAAAAAAAATGAAGGACTTGGAAATTTCTCTGTTGGATGTAGCCCACACTGGGTGAACCACATATATCCGTGTCTCTATTGTATTGTGTATCTTCTGTGTTTATTTCTGCATTTTATTTTATTTTATTGCTTCGTGATCTTGTTTTTCTAACAACTAGTATCAGAGTGAAAGGTAACTCGTATGAAAAGAGGGTTCCTGGTTTGAGTGGGAGCAATGGCGGAAGATGGAAAGTTTAGGGTCAAGAAATTTAACGGGAAAAACTACCAGTTATGGAAGATGCATATGGAATATTATTTATATCAGAAGGATCTATTCCTACCATTGGGTGGAATAACAAAGAATCCGATGACCATGAAGGATAAGGAATGGGAGGTTCTTGACAGAAAGGCACTAGGAATGATATGGCTTAGCCTGACAATGTCGGTGGCTTTCAATATTTCAATAGAAAAGACAAAAAAGGAGTTGATGGGCGCATTGGATAAACTATATAAAAAATCCTCGTCATATAATAAGGTATTTCTAATGAAGCGATTATTTAATATGATGTCAGAATGTGGGTTTGTTGAAGATCATGTAAATGAATTTAATACGGTTACTAATAAGCTAAGTTCTGTAAAAGTGGACTTTGATGATGAGGTCAGGTCTCTTCTAATCTTGTGCTCATTTCCAGAAAGCTAGAACATCCTGGTCATGGTTGTAAGTAACTTTGTCTTTGGTTCAAACACTCTAAAATTCGAAGATGTTGTTGGTGTTATCCTTAGCGAGGAAATGTGAAGGAAATGAGACATCAGGTAATGCATTAAACATGGAGAACAGGAGAAGACAAAAGGATAGATGAAAGGGCTCAGGGAACCATGGGAATTCTAGGAAGGGAAGATCCAAATATAGAATGGGAAATATAAAGCACTAGAATTGTGGGAAGAAAGGACATCTGAAGAAAGAATGTAGAGATCCAAAGAAACAAAGAGATGGACAACGAGAGAAAAATCAGTAAGCAAATGTAACAGGTGATGTGTTACAAGATGTTTTGATAAGTTTCTGTAGATAATATTTATGAGTCTTGGGTAGTAGATTAAGGGGCTTCATTTCATTCTACGCCCCATAGGAAACATTTTATAGATTATGTTCAAGGTGATTTTGGACATGTTCATTTGGGTGATGATGAACCATGAAAAATTGTTGGAATAGGAAAGGTACAAATAAAACAAAAGAATGGAAACCAATGGTTGTTGAAAGAGGTAAGACATGTTCCATATCTAAGGAAAAATATAATTTCAACAAGGTAGTTGGAAAGTTAAGGCTATATAAATATATATATATATAAGGCATGGAAGGTCACCAAATGATCATTGGTGATAGTAAAAGGAGAGAAGGTAGGTACATTGTATTTATGTACTGGTAATACTGAATCTTCTATATCTTTAGTTTCTACAGAAGTGGATACAACACTGTGACATCATAGGCTTGGACACACAAGTGAGAAGAGGATGCAATTAATTCACAAAAGAAATTTGTTACTAGATATTAAACAAATTGATTTGGATTTATGTGAGCATTGTGTTTATGGAAAACAAAAGAGAGTCAGATTTATCAGAGTTGGAAAGGTAAATAAGAATGAAAACGGATGTATGGGAACCAACTCAGGTGTCATCTCCTGGTGGCTCTCGTTATTATGTTACTTTTATTGATGATGCAACTAGAAAAACTTGGGTTTATTGCATTCGACAAAAAAATGATGTTTTTGATACTTTTAAGAAATGGAAAGATTTGGTTGAGAATGANCATTTCATACGATCCGTCTTGGAAGATGGACATTTGAAGTTGGAAAATATACATACTAGCCAAAATCCTGAAGACATGTTAACAAAGGGAGTAACCAGGGAGAAACTGAGTTCCTACTCAATTTTAGTTGGCCTTCAAGCATGAATGTGAAGATGAGAAATTATCCAGGTCCAAGATGTTAGAAAAAAAAGATCGCAAAACAATAAAATAAAAACAAATGCGGAAATAAAACACAAAATATACACAATACAACAAAGACATAGATATATGTCGTTCACTTAGTGTGGGCTACGTTCAATAGAGAAATTGCAAGGTCCTTCCTTTTTATTATCCAACAAATGAAGGGATACAACCTACAACACACCCGTTGTAACTTCCTCTTCTTTTTCTCTTAGTCTCTTCTCCCAGAATACAATATTCACAATGATACATAGTTGCAATACAATTCCCTCAAGAAAAGAGGGTTTCCTTCTAGGGAAAAAAACCATGACATAACTTCTACCATTAGATCCGTGACTTTATAATGAACGATCCAAATTTACTATGAAATTAAAATGTAAATTTACAAGGAAATTTTTCCTTCGAGGGCTTCATCCCCAAACCCCCGTCGGGGGCTTGCTTGCCCCCGAACCCCCAGCTGGGGAGATCGTCCCCCCAGACCCTACAGGGGGGCAAGCCCCCCCTGCACTCCCCTGCATGGAGGGGTGTACAATATTCCAGGGTGTAAAGTCTCTGTAGGGTATAAACATGGCTGAAAAACAAAGACCTCTGAATTAGGAAGACAATTAGGCTCCACAACCAACATAAGAAGGATCATAGTCCAATAGATACAACAATGGTAGAGTTGTTGTGATCAGTCTCTAAGTGCGAGATTGTTGGTTGTGGAGCCTGATTATCTTCCTGATTCAGAGGTATTTGTTTTCCGCTGTGTTTATGCCCCATGAAGACTGTACACCCCTCCACGTGGGGGGGGGGGGGGGTGGAAGGGGTTAAATTTGGCAACATCGATAGTCATTCTCCAATGAGAGGCCATATGGGCCCCCCTGAGGCTAGCTAGGGAGATTTGGAGAATCAACTAGTCTTGCAAGGTAGTGAAAAAAACCAGGGGGAATGTACAACCTCTGTGAGTCAAACAAAAAGGCAGGGCGAAGGGGATGCCGTGGGGGTCTAATGCAAAAATCAGGGGGAATGTGCAACCTCTGTGATCATAGACAATTTAGTAAAAAATTCAAGGGGAACGTACAACCTTTGTGAGCATAGACATACTAGTGCAAAAGTCAGGGGGAACATACAACCTCTGTGAGCCTAGTCAAGCCTTGTGAGCCATGAGCAAAAGTCAAGGCATCTAGAAAAAGTTAGCTTGAATATAAAATTCCTATGAGCTAGAAATAAACGATATTCCTAATATTGCAAATGATATAAATGTTTTGATCTAGTGCGTTGGCACGTGTAACATTATCCACCATGAAGAGAATTTTGAATTGCCTTGTAAAGAGTCAAGTTGTAGAAGTCAAAGTTTCATGTCTAAGYCAAAGACATTRTTTTCAAGTTGTTGCATGTTTCATGTTGCATGCATGACATGCACTACATGCATRTCTAGTTGCATGTTGCATGCATGTCTTGTTGCATGTTGCATGCATGACATGCATTGCATGCATGTATGGCATGTGCATGCTAAGTTAGTACTTATGCATGCTGAGTCAAGGGTGAGTTGTAACTAAAGTCTCAAGTCTAGTTCTATTTTCGAACTAAAGTGTGAAGCTGAGTTATGTTAAAGCATGCAAACAAGTTCCTAATTCGAGCCATATACTTCTCCTCTTCACTCCTTTATAAGCATRTGTCGATCTCTCTCTTCAACACAATTCTTATGCAGGGTAAGGGTGAAGCTATAGAGGTAGYAGTATCAGTCCTATACATGACAACGTATCAGTCCTATACAKGAYAACATATCAATGCATAATATGGCAACATAACAGTCCTATAYAGGAAAGCGTATCAKTCCTATATATGACAAAACATCAGTCCTATACAAGACAACATATCARTGCATAACAGGGAAACATATCAGTCCTAAAYAGGACAACATATCAGTYARGAATAGGASAAAATATCAGTCAAKAAAATGCAACGTATATCCCTGGTAAGAAAGGATACATATCAATCCAGAAAAAGGGAATCAAAGTAGCACCCATGCAATGCTTAGTTTCTTCCACAATGTTGGTCAATAACCAGAAATTATATCAACAAAGCCTCTCCTCTTCTACAAGGTCTTTTCAGTCCATTCTAAGTCGTCTTGGCAAGCTCTTTTAAGAAAAGATTTTTTTCATGGTGGATATTTGTAAGTAGTCATACATTATTAATGCAATAAAGGAATATCATTTGCTGGGTTTTTTCTCCCTGTATCTAGTTTCCCTAGGTTATATGTGTTGTTGATGTGCATGCTTACGTATCTACATGGTTATTTCTATTCAGTTATGATTTTGTATTGTTGAAGTGTATTAAGCTGGAATCAAAGTGTTGAAGAAAATAAAAGAAATAATCTGCATAAAAAATCAAGCTCAAAATTTAACATGGTATCAGAGCTTAGGGTGTGTTAAGATTGTTGAAGTGCAGCAACAGGTACACACAGATCCAAGAAATCTTGATTAATTTTCCAGTGTGGGTTCCATGGAATCCTCCATTTCAATCAAGGTCGAGGATAGGCTCAAAGGAGATACAAACTTCAATGTGTGGAAGCTTCGGATAACAAATATATTGCAGGATCATGATCTTGAGTAGTATGTGACCACTGGTGGAGGAGCCCACTACCAATGCAGGAAAAGTGGCCTTCAAGAAGATTCGAGAAAAGGAAAAAACCCGTCTTTGACTTAGTCAAAGATAGTAAAATGACTTCTAAGGATTGTATGGATACCTTGGTGAATCTGTATGAGAAACATGCTCGAATTCAAAAGAGGAAACTTAAGCACAAGATTAACTATTTGAATATGGAGAAAGGTGAATCAATAGCATATTTCTGTTCCAGGATAGACCAGATCAGGAATCATCTTTTGGTCATAGGGGTGACAATGGATGATGATGATTTAGTGCAGGCCATATTTGATCTTCTTCCTTCTTCATGGGAGACCTTCTTATCCAGTGTAAGTGGGAGAGAGATTCAACCCACATTTGAGAGGTTATGGCATGATTGCCTCCAGGAGGAGATTCACACTACTACCAGGAGCGAGCCAACGAAAAAAGAGCATTCATATTTAGCATCAATATTCAAGGGAAAAAATAAAGGCACTTTCCAAAAAGGCTCTCAGAGGAAGCCAAACACAAAAGGTACATTTAAAGGAAAGAGTATTGATACATCTAAGGTTAAATGCTTTAGATGTAATAAGTTGGGTCATTTTTCTAAAGACTATTGGTTTAGAAATAAATATCCAAGGAAAGAGAAACATCATGCCTCAACTGTTGAGGATGATGAATCCAAAAGAAAATAGAAAATTCCTTCTAATGAGAAAGAAAATAGAAAAGAATATTACCTGGTTTATGCCTTATCGAGTTCAGTTTTCACGGGGTCGAAAACTTGGTTAGTAGACAATGGTGCATCAAAGCACATGACAGGGTACAAAGAGATCCTCTCATATTTCAAGACAAAATCTTTTGCAGAGCAGGTTGAGCTTGGGGATGAAAAATGTTACAAGATAGAGGGAGTAGGCTCTATCTCCTTCAGATTGGAATCTGGGGCTAGACTTCATGCTGATGAAGTATTATATGTTCCAGGGCTCAAGAAGAATCAGTTGCAACCCTTGAGGAAAATGGATATTGGGTGATCATCAAGGACATGAAGGCACTACTGTGGGCTAAAGGTATCCATTTAAGTACAACATAACCCATTGGAACTCGCAGAGGAGGATTGTATGTCGTGACAAAACAACCAATTTAGGAATTGGCTCATGATGCGACTAACTCCAGCGAGTTGTGGCACATAAGACTTGGACATCTTCATTACAAATCATTTCCATATTTACATAACATGGTATGTGGCATGCCCTCTATTTCTCTTAGTAAAAATGAAATTTGTAAGGGATGCATGCTAGGTAAAAATATAAAGAAAGCATTTCCTAGTAGTGACAACAAAGCTCATGGCATCTTATATATGGTTCATTATGATGTATGTGGTCCCATGTCATCTCCCTCACTCAATGGTTGTTTGTATTATGTCATTTTTATTGATGATTACTCAAGAAAATGTTGGATATATTTCCTTAAAGCTAAAAGTGACACATTTGATAAATTAAAAGATTATAAATCCTTTATTGAAAAGAAGACAGGGAAACAAATCAGAACCCTTAGAATATACAATGGAGGAGAGTTTGAATCTCTCTAGTTTGAGGATTTCTACAAGCCAACAAGAATGAAGAGATAGTTGATCGTTCCATATAACCCTCAGAAAAATGGAGTTGTTGAGAGGAAAAACAGGACAATTTGTGAGGCAGCGGAAGCAATGATGTTTTACCAGGATCTGCCAAATTCTTTATGGGCAGAAGCTACCTCCACTTCCATGTATATTCAGAACAAGTTTCCACATGTTATCTTGAAGGACACGACTCCTGAAGAGGTTTGGTATGATGGATTGCAAATCCATGTCTACTCCAATGGTTACCAACCTGAGTAAGCTGCATGATTCTGATACAGGTTCAGATTTGGTGGATCCCACCATGGATAGGTAGATGAATGGATCATTGATGTACATGATCCACACCAGGCCAGATATATGCTATGAAATGAATGCAATGAGTCAGTTCATGACTGAATTGAGACAAAGACACTGGGTGGAAGTAAAGCACATCTTGAGATATCTCAGAGGGACCATTACTTATGGTCTGATATATACATCTAGTGGTGGTTTATTTCTGCATGGGTATGTAGATGCTGACTAGGCAGGAAGCCCAGTGGATCGGAAGAGTACTTTCGAATACTTCTTTAGTTTAGGATCCGCTATGATCTCTTGGTCATGCCAGAAACAAGAATCCATTGCACATAGTACAACAAAGGCTGAGTACATTGCAACAAGTGATGCTAGCAAGGCACATGTATGGATCATAAAATTGGTTTCTGGGTTGTTTGGTGACAAGCTTGAGACGACAGTGGTTCACTATAATAATCAAATTTGCATAAAATTGATAGAGAACCCGGTATTTCACGACATGTCAAAACATATTGACATGAGGTACCACTACATATGAGACTTGGTCCAAAGAAAAAATGTAAAGTTACAATACATAGCCACGAGCGAGCAGGTAGCTGATATCCTGACCAACCCTTTGACCTCGAGAAAATTTGTGCAGCTGAGAGGCAAGCTTAGTGTGGCTAAGAATGACTCCCTCGCTTAGAGGGAGTGTTAAATTTGATATCATCGATAGTAATTCTCCAATGAGAGGCTATATGGGCCACCCTGAGGTTAGCCAGGGAGATTTAGAGAATCGACCAATCTTGTGAGGTATTGAAAAAATCCAGGGGGAATGTACAACCTCTATGAGTCAAACCAAAAGATAGGATGAACGAGATGCTATGTGAGTCTAATGAAAATGTCAGGGGGAATGTACAACCTCTGTGAGCATAGGCAATCTAGTGCAAAAGTCAGGGGGAACATACAACCTCTGTGAGCATAGACAATCTAGTGCAAAAGTCAGGGGGAACGTACAACCTCTGTGAGCCTAGTCAAGCCTTGTGAGCCATGAGAAAAAGTCAAGGAATATAACAAATGTTAGGTTGAATATAAAATTCCTATGAGCTAGAAACAAATGATATTCCTAATATTTCAAATGATATAAATGTATTGATCTAGTGCGTTGGCACGTGTAACATTATCCACCATGAAGAGAATTTTGAATTTCCTTGTAAAGAGTCGAGTTGTAGAAGTCAAAGTTGTGTGTCTAAGTCAAAGACATTGTTGTCAAGTTGTCACATGTTGCATGCATGCATGTTTCATGTTTCATGCATATATGTTTCATGTTGCATGGATGACATGCACTACATGCATGTCTGGTTGCATGTTGCATGCATGAAATGCACTGCATGCATGTCTAGTTGCATGTTGCATGCATGCATGACATGTGCATGCTA
>JZKD02S1427115.1:0-11102 GCA_000966675.3 Picea glauca
TCTTACGATAACCTTTTGGAAGTTGAAGTTTTTCCAAAAGAGAAGAAGCCTCGTCCATGCGAGGACAAAGGTGAGAGTAATGATTACCTTTACATAACATGCAAGGGAACTTGATGGTTTTCTTCTTCTTACCAACATGAACATCACTAGTTGAAGGGGTATCATCGATGTGACCGATAGAGGCCGATGACATGGAGGACCACATTTCTAAGACCTGGGTAAGACCGGGCCAATCCCTCAGAAAGTGATCACCCTTACAAAGGCTACAAGGGAATTTGGGTTTTGGATTCTTCATTTTAATATTGTTGACCTCATCAACACTCCTAGTACTATTAACAGTAACTGATCTCTTAGAGCCAACATCTGATGTTGTTGGGGTCTTAGTCCTTTTCGGGCTCTTCTTCTTCTTCTCTTTCTGTTTCTTCTTCTTCTAATCAATCTAGCTACTTTCTTTAGAGCTTTCACTAGACGAAGAAGGAGAAATGGAAGGATATTTAATGGGCAAAGAAGTTGAAAATTCGACGTGAGGTTGATGTGTGGGTGATGTATTGACATCCAAAGTATTAGGTTCAACTGAAACATTGGGAGGATTCAAGATCACCGGAGTGGGGAACAACCAAACTAGTAATCCAATAGTGAGTCTTGGAAGACTTAGTGTGGCAACATATGGAGGACCAAAGTTTCCAAATGAAGGAAAGGTATAAGGTTCCCTAGGAGAAGGGGTTCCTTTATTGGTACTCCCAGGATTCGATGCCATTAACACTGACTCGACCTAAGGTCCACTAAGTAAAAAAAACAACACATGCTAAGAATCTAAGAAGAAAACAATCAAACAAACCTTCCTATGATGAAATCCAATGTCGCAAGATCAAAATAGGAAGGGGTGGGGATAGAGCGGGTGGATCAGTTACGTTGGCGACCTGCTTAACGAACTTACGCCTTGGTGCAAGCTTCCATGCAGTAATTCTGGATTTACCCTCCAAGGAGCCCGAGTGAGTTTGACCAACGTCTGTTCCAGGTACAGTGAGACTTCCCTTCACCGTCACCTTGTGTGAGACCCTAAATTTTATGGATACTAAGGTCACCAATTCATAGTCAGCCCCTGGGCGGGTACAGTCGACAGTCCAATCAGAATGTATGGGTAGGATAACAAGTCTGAAATCAAATTGAAAGGCTTCCACTCAACATTGTGGGTATACCTTCCAGTGATCCCCAATATACAATACGACCACTACAAATAGTTAGGCCACGAAAGGATAATCTCCGCAACTCACCCGAATGCGACCTCGTGCATAACCCCTGTGTGAGAGGGGGATCCCAGGCAGACTAATACGACAATTGGATTTAACTCTCCCTACCGCAAGATACTAAGTTTGTTTGATAGCTTTGGNTTATCCTTTCAACCTATTCCAAATCCCTACACCTTAAACTAATGTAGGTTTTCTAACAAAGATGTAAAAAGTATGATAAATTTTAGTTAAGAGTTGATTTTAATGGTTGTTGTTTACTCAGAGGGTGTACAAAAGTGAAACTGATGGAATGATGACTCAATTCCCAAAAATATGCATGAAATATGATAAGCAATTGTTTCTTTTCAATGAATACCTATTTAAGGGAAAGAAGAAGAGTCGTTTTCACTATCAAACACTTGATAAGGAATGCCCTCAATCAATTTTGTTCTCAATCAAATCCAATATGATGCTACAACATTTCAGAATGCAAACTAATCACTAAGATGTACTTTTGTCATTTGTATGCGAATGATAATCAATTCAATGCAAAATTTCTCCTGCCAACTACCCTTTCAGATCAAGGAGATTCAGACAAGAATATGCAGATTTTGCACAAATACACCCTTGTAATCAAACAAGAGAAAGAAAACCAAAAATGAAAAAGGAAGGAGAAAGAGATTGGATTATACGACCTCAAAGAACCAAATGAGAAGAGTTACAGACTTCAGATGTCCTTCACTAGAGTTCCCGCTCAGTCGGATAAGAGAGAAGAAAGCAAGGGATTGATTTCAAGCTCTCAACAACAAAAACTCAAAAATAAGGGAGAAGGGAATAAAATATGAGAAATAATGTGTTTACTTATCAATATGAAGGATTTAAAAGGTCAAAGGAAGCATCATTGAATCACAAAGTAGCTCAGCAAGTGAAAAAATAGGGTTTGGACCTCCAAAAATTGTAATTTTTGAAGAGATTTTGGGCAAAAAAGGGGTTGGCGCTCTGGTATAAGGGCCACCAGAGAATTATAACACTCTTTCCAATAGATTAAGGGAGCACTAGAACTCTTCTAACAAGGTAGGGGAGTACTGGAGTCCT
Source organism: Picea glauca (assembly GCA_000966675.3). NCBI lineage: Eukaryota > Viridiplantae > Streptophyta > Pinopsida > Pinales > Pinaceae > Picea > Picea glauca. Next base: position 2,325 of record JZKD02S1427115.1, read on the forward strand.
AAAGCTCAGAAAAAAGTCCAAAAAACCCAAAATTCAGTCAAATTTTGACAATCAGGCTAAGTGTGATGGAGTGAAGAGTCAATCAGCAAATGCAATCAGATATGAAGGGGTGAACAAGGCCTAAGAAGACAGAAGGTAATACAAGTTCTATGAGGAAAGAAAAAACTAAAAGTTTTGATTGTATCCCCAGCGGAGTTGCCAGTTTCTGTTGTAGGAAAATCTCCCTGCGGATAGGTAGATTGCCTCAAAGAGCTTGACCCTAACTCTAAGACAGAAAATGCTTAACGTGGACACTGACTTCCTTTCAAATCTGTACAAAATAATACATGAGAAGGAAGGATAATAGAAGTACCTCTTTATCGACGTTTTTCCCTACACGCTCTTAGTTGAGCTCCAAACTCTCGCTCCTCACTGAGTCCTGTAGACAAACAAAGTACGACCACTTCCTACTCTATTGATATTAGCTTGAAAATAGATCTATATATCAATGATAAGTTTATGTAAAATCAGGCAGAAACTAGAAAGAAACCAAGCATGTCATATTAATGAGAGTAACGACAACAATACTTACAATCGTAGATGCGAATGTGACAGCTTCGTCAAGTCCCCTTTATCTAACCCCTGCTCGAAAGATCCACAACCTGGATGACAACAACTTCACTGATCACTCTCCTTTGGATGACTGTTTGTTTCCTATGAGATCATAGGTTTCATGCTAGCAGTTCTTCCCCCGTTCCAGCACCACTTATGAGATCATAAGTTTGGTGTGATTCTCTCTTTTCCATTCCTTCTTTCACCATTATAAAGCTTGCTTATATAGCCTTGGAGAGGCTTTAACCACTTGAGATATCCTTGGGGAAGATGAGGATTTTCCTACTTCAGTTGAGGATCTGCCCTAAGATCATGGCTGGACTAGGGATTCGAATCCAACTGCCTTCCAAGAATGAAAGGATCCCTCCCCCATTCATCTCAACAACTTAACTACTACCCAAAATAGGTAGTGCTCCCTCAAAAGGGCCATCAGAGCGTTATAGCGCTCCCTAGTAGGCTTTAGGGGGGTGCCAGCACTCTCAAAATCCATATCACTCCCTCAAAAGGGCCAGAGGAGCTTTATAACGCTCCTAGACAATGTAAGGGGGAGCGTCGGTGCTCCCATAAGAGGTATAGGGGAGCGCTCCCCTCCAAAAACTTAGTTTTTGAGGTGCTTTCAGATGGAAAAAGGTTTGTAAGCTTGCTGACTCATTTCTCCTCTTCCAAATCAAATGTTTGAGGTGTTTCAAGTGTCCTTCTCATGTCGTTATAGGCATGACATAGGCATCATGATAGTATGCTTCCCTGACACTTGCGACACTTGTGAGCAACATGCGACACTTGCGACCTTGTGAGAAAAATGTGACACTTGCGGCACTTGTAATTATGACACTTGCAACACTATCAAAGTAAGTAATTTTGATGTGTAACACCTCCTTCCAACATTTCATCCTTGAAGGATTTTCACACAGTATTCAAGAAACACTGTAAAAGGTATTTTTCAAATGAGTTTTTATTTGAATATTTCTGTGAGAAATATGAATTGTATGATGATATTGGATATATAGATGAAGAATAAAATGTCCCTCACAATCTTCATCAATTTTACAATGCTCTTCAAGATGATATATTTTCCCACACGCATGAAATAGAAATGAATAATGAAGAGGCTGAAATTTTTCCAACTACAATTATTTCTGATTGTTATAAATCTGAAGATTTGATTTCTCTAGATATAAAACATGAGGATCAGCTATATTTTTGTGAAATAACACTTGAAATCAGTGAAGTAAGCCCACAACTTTCATATTTTCAGACAAGAGGAATTTGCAGCAATCACGATGAACTAAATTTGCAGAGACCATTTATTTTCAAGATGGAACAAAAAGAAGACTGTAAGTATGATTGTGATCTCAGCTTTGAAGATTGAGTGGCAGTCTTACTAGAGTCATATCTTTCAGATTCTCTAAAGTTTTCATATTTTATCATATCACTAGCACTTGTGGGTGAGAATGATTTCTTGAAGGAGTTTTTATGGATATGGTTATGTTTTTGTTATTATCTTCTAATCAATGGAATAAAGGGAATTCTTTTAGTCATGAAATTACTTTTATGGCTACATTAGAAACATGACTTTACTTGAGCTAGTAGCATACAATTGATTAGAGTAGGAGTGTGCATGAATAAGCTCAGTATCTAAGTATTTGTTTTAAGTTTTCAATAAATGAGCATAGTTTCTCTCAGTATATCAGGATATGACAGAAAGTAAATATCAGGTTTTGAAGGTTTGCAAAGAATTGGTTGCACAGTACAGATGAATCCATAGCAAAATGGATAAGGCAACTGGAACTATTAGGTTCTTGGAGCCTCACAGGGAGGTCTCCATCCCCTGTGGAGCCATATGTTAACACATAAAATTGATCATGTAAATGAGGATTTATGGTTTTCAGAGGCTACATTTAATCATATCTCCTTGTATTATGTCATACCATCAACTAANAGGTTTCATGCTAGCAGTTCTTCCCCCGTTCCAGCACCACTTATGAGATCATAAGTTTGGTGTGATTCTCTCTTTTCCATTCCTTCTTTCACCATTATAAAGCTTGCTTATATAGACTTGGAGAGGCTTTAACCACTTGAGATATCCTTGGGGAAGATGAGGATTTTCCTACTTCAGTTGAGGATCTGCCCTAAGATCATGGATAGACTAGGGATTCGAATCCAACTGCCTTCCAAGAATGAAAGGATCCCTCCCCCATTCATCTCAACAACTTAACTACTACCCAAAATAGGTAGTTCTCCCTCAAAAGGGCCATCAGAGCGTTGCAGCGCTCCCTAGTAGGCTTTAGGGGGGTGCCAACGCTCTCAAAATCCATATCACTCCCTCAAAAGGGCCAGAGGAGCTTTATAACGCTCCCAGACAGTGTAAGGGGGAGCGTCGGTGCTCCCATAAGAGGTATAGGGGAGCGCTCCCCTCCAAAAACTCAGTTTTTGAGGTGCTTTCAGATGGAAAAAGGTTTGTAAGCCTGTTGACTCATTTCTCCTCTTCCAAATCAAATGTTTGAGGTGTTTCAAGTGTCCTTCTCATGTCGTTATAGGCATGACATAGGCATCATGACAGTATGCTTCCCTGACACTTGCGACACTTGTGAGCAACATGCGACACTTGCGACCTTGTGAGAAAAATGTGACACTTGCAACACTTGTAATGATGACACTTGCAACACTATCAAAGTGAGTAATTTCGATGTGTAACACCTCCTTCCAACATTTCATCCTTGAAGGATTTTCACACAGTATTCAAGAAACACTGTAAAAGGTATTTTTCAAATGAGTTTTTATTTGAATATTTCTGTGAGAAATATGAATTGTATGATGATATTGGATATATAGATGAAGAATAAAATGTCCCTCACAATCTTCATCAATTTTACAATGCTCTTCAAGATGATATATTTTCCCACACGCATGAAATAGAAATGAATAATGAAGAGGCTGAAATTTTTCCAACTACAATTATTTCTGATTGTTATAAATCTGAAGATTTGATTTCTCTAGATATAAAACATGAGGATCAGCTATATTTTTGTGAAATAACACTTGAAATCAGTGAAGTAAGCCCACAACTTTCATATTTTCAGACAAGAGGAATTTGCAGCAATCACGATGAACTAAATTTGCAGAGACCATTTATTTTCAAGATGGAACAAAAAGAAGACTGTAAGTATGATTGTGATCTCAGCTTTGAAGATTGAGTGGCAGTCTTACTAGAGTCATATCTTTCAGATTCTCTAAAGTTTTCATATTTTATCATATCACTAGCACTTGTGGGTGAGAATGATTTCTTGAAGGAGTTTTTATGGATATGGTTATGTTTTTGTTATTATCTTCTAATCAATGGAATAAAGGGAATTCTTTTAGTCATGAAATTACTTTTATGGCTACATTAGAAACATGACTTTACTTGAGCTAGTAGCATACAATTGATTAGAGTAGGAGTGTGCATGAATAAGCTCAGTATCTAAGTATTTGTTTTAAGTTTTCAATAAATGAGCATAGTTTCTCTCAGTATATCAGGATATGACAGAAAGTAAATATCAGGTTTTGAAGGTTTGCAAAGAATTGGTTGCACAGTACAGATGAATCCATAGCAAAATGGATAAGGCAACTGGAACTATTAGGTTCTTGGAGCCTCACAGGGAGGTCTCCATCCCCTGTGGAGCCATATGTTAACACATAAAATTGATCATGTAAATGAGGATTTATGGTTTTCAGAGGCTACATTTAATCATATCTCCTTGTATTATGTCATACCATCAACTAAAATCCTCCTCAGAGTATCCAATATATAGTTGAGTTGGTGCTGCGAACTAGTTAAGGAAGAGGGTTATAGAATGGATAGGTTGCAAGAATCCTAGTGCAAATTCAAAATTACCAGCATCAACCTCATAGCCATTAGGTACTCCATGAGTTTTTTTGTCTTTTTTGGAGGTCAGGAAGGGTTTGTCTACTTGATTTTCATTTGGCGCTATGACCTCACTTAGGAGCCATGAATTTATACATGTTATACGAAATGCGTTGCAGAATGTGTTGCGAAAACTCTGTTCTAAGATTGTTGAACTAGTATTTTTGACCAGTTGACTTCCAGGCGGATTTTCAGGTGAACCAGGATAAATTTTCAAAATTGAAAGGAGGTTATTCTCAAGCACGGACCCAACAACATTAACCACTTTCATTTTTCACATAGGTGTCGCAGATTGGGATATTCAAAGGAATATTTGAGCCCTATTTTTTTCAGTTTTCATGATTTCCTATTTGAGACATGTTTTTTCAACACATATTCCTGCCAGATGGAGATGAATTTCAAGTAATCGAGAGAGATTTTTCTTTAGAATGATATTATATACAAAAACATTTCTCAGAGTTTACACAAATATTATATTTTGAGAATTACAAGTGGCTTTTGGAAGCCTATTTTTCAGAATTTCTCCTTCTGAAAAGCAGGAAATAAGTTAAAATGTGTCGTTCTCTGTTTGTAATTGTTTCTATCTTGGGAAAGGGGTTGGAGTTCAAATTGGTGATCTATAAAGGACATATAGTGCTATATATTTCATGGTACAAGAGTAGAGTGGGGTTAGATTTATGAGCCAAGAGAGGTTGGAGAGAGCTGGAGGAGCAGTCTAGTTGCTCAATTATAAGCCTGAGAGCCTATTGTAATTAGCTTTTTTTCCATTAGAGATTCACTTAAACTATTTATTAGAATTTGTTTTCTTTCATTGTCATTTCTTCTAGTCATTTTTCTTGAATAGAATTACAGGTGTTGAAGATCAATGTTTTTTCATGAGAAGGAGATTCATGAGATGTGAATGAGTTATAACGATTTCCTCGCATGATTTTTGTTCTAATAATCTTTGGGTCATTTTAGTAGAGATGATCTTTTCTTAATTATTTTTCTTCTTTCTATTATCTTCCTTATACCTTCATCCATAAATTATAACTCTTTTTGTCTGATAGGTAGCTTGAGTGCCTTTGATCTGTAGAGTGGTGTTGACCCCATGCCCAATGGCAGACCATTGATATACAATCAGAATGTTTCCCTCTTTATTTTTCTTTTTTTGTTGATCCACTCTTTAAATTTGATTTTTGTTTTAAGTTCAAATGGTTGAGCATAAACTCCCTATTGTAATGTTTTGATAAAACAAAGCCATACTCTGGTTTATGTATGAGATCTGAGATATTTTGATTAATAGAAGTCGGCCTCTTTTCATTATCTTGCTTCTTCTTACTCTGATTTCTCATTATTGGATGATTCTAATGAGATGTTATAGATGTGTTATAATGTATGGTTGATTATGATGTTGTAAATGTTATCAGTGTTTTAAGGTTTAGATCAAGAAGTACTTGTGTCTGATATTTTTATTCACCTATCTTCTAGAAGGCCTGATGCTTATAGCAAACCTATTCATCCTCCTCATTAAGTCTTCCATCTACTCACATTTATCCTTAAACCACTGACTGAAATTAAACAAAACCTCATTTTCTTATGCATACTAGCCTAAATTTTATGTGTTGGAACATTGCTATGCTGAGTTTTGTCCATTTAACATTCTATCATAAACCTACATTTACAAACCTATTTGATGGGTGTTGGGGTTATCCTCTTGCAATCTGAGGGTGACTCTCAGTGCTAAGATTCTTTCTAGATCCACAGGGGATGGCATGCTCCCTGTGAGATGCCAAGAACATGCAGTTCAAATTTCCTTATCCATTGGGTTATGGAGTCATCTGTGAAACTAACCTCTGAAACACTGCCAGAATCTGCCACTTATTTAAGAAAACTGATTGATAAACCTACTACAAACTGAAGGAAAGAAGATGCTCGAGAAGCGATATTATTTCCTACACTATCCTACCTCTAACCAGATCTCCAATTTGATCAGATATAAAGGAAGACTTCCACAACAACCATTCAAGTAATTTTAAAATTGAAATGATCTCGTCTCTGCTACTAATTAATTAATAATAACAAGAACACAACAAAAATGATATAGACGCTTTCAGAAATCCATACTCACCCATTAATGTCGGTGAAATGATAAAATATGAATTTTTTAGAGAATATGTGACTCCAACAAGGCTACTATTGAATCCTCAAAACCATAGTCACAAAATTGCTAATTAAGGAAACATGATTTCCATTGCATAAATTCCCCTTCGCTAAGAAAGAGATGACCTCCCTGTGTTTTCATGAGAAGCTCTTGATAATCAAGAATGTTAGTTTCCTCTTCATAAAAATGATCATATGATAATTGAAAAGCAGGACTTAAATCATTCTTACTATGATCAACTAAAAACATATTGTTATCTATGAAATCATCCACCACTACATGCACAAACTGATTTTGAAAATGAACATAAGCATGATGTACATTCAGATCCATAGAAAAATATGAAAAATTTGAAGAAAATGTCAAATGTTGTCCCAAATATGATTCATACTTACATTCTTGTTGCTCCAAATATGAAATATACTCACAGTCTTGTTGTTCATGTGCATTCATATTTTCAAAGTATGTTTGATCCTGAATCCGCTTGCAAGCCCAGATATTCTCCTCGACTTTCTCTGCATATTCAAACAACCTTCTTTAAGATGAATATTTTCTTTCTCTCAAGATAAGGACAAGCTCTGAATGATGAACCACTAAATAGTACACCATGGAAGAATCCTCAGATGGTTGGATCTCCAATGGCATGCTATGATAAAATATGTAAAACCTTATGTTGAAGACATCTATAGCTTCTTATTCCCCTCTCCTCAAAGCATGAAAATCAACGAGGTATTGATCCAGGGACTTGTTCTCACCCCAATACTTTAAAAATATGTTGCATAGATTGATCCAAGAACCAATAGAATAGACTACCAAACCTTTAAACCACACAACAACATCTCCAAAAAAGGATTTTGAGAAAAATCTCATGGTTACATCTTCATGTACTATCTCAAATTGATCAACAAAGTTTTCAAAGGATCCCAAATTCCTCTCAGCTGTAACATGATCCTCTCCATAAAACTAGGGAAGATAATTGAAGAATTCAAGAGGATAAGGATGAAGATGAGATGGCAGCCTTAAGGGTTTAAACATATTATCTCTGATTCTAGTTTGGACAACAGTGGGTTGAAAGTGAGGTTCAATGGACTAATTGAAAATTCCAGCAGTGGTGGTAGAAGATGGTACTATGATCAGAGGAGGTGGTGAATCGGTTGTATCATTCACATGGTTACAAGGATGATCATGTTCAAGAAGAATTTGATTATAAAAACTATTCTCATATTTTTCAGATGAAGGAGTAGGGTTAGCATCAACTATGTAAGAAGAATGCAGATCTTCTTATTTCAAAGAGGGATATACAGTAGTGGGTTTATGGTCATCAGAATAAATGAAGAAAATGATGATTCTCCTGATATATGAAGGAAAGGACAAGAAGGAACTAATAAGAAAGAATACAAGCTCTTGAAGGAAATTAACATCTTGATACCTAGACTTCCTGTGTCTTCCTCCCATTTTTTGTTTGAGCTCGTTCCTCAGTGGATTTATGTAAATGATTTGAATCACCAATAGGTTCTTCAAATGTGTTGAGTCACCATGGTGAAAAAATTCATTATTTTCTGTCACCAATCCTTTCTCACCATCAAGAATTGGTGGTAATATGTGTCGTACAACCTAGGGAAGATCTTCAACTTCGTCCCCGACAACCACGCCAAAATGTTAACACCTAGTAAATTCTTCTATGAATGATTTATAAGGGTACCAAGGTAACCTATTCAACCTACTTGCAGGATGGAAGCTAGCCCTTCTAAACCCAAAGAGGGCTCTCTCTTAGAATATCAACCCTCCAATGTCGTTTCAAAGGCTGGTTGTATTTCTTAGGAAATGGATAGATCTTTTGTGGATATAATAAAGGTTTTTATAATGTTTCTTTTTTAAATGGGTTTGTTAAGATATGAATACCACAGTTCTTTGGGCATGGATTCAAAGGATTGAAACTATCAAGAAATGTAAATGTCTTGGTAATAGGGTTCAAATGTGCAGAGGCAAGATAGTTGATGCTTTTCAGTTTAGTGAAAATATGAGATGATGGTAGAAAGGGGAAAAACAATCCACCTCACTGGATGTAATGTCCCCACTTTGGGACATCATCATAGGGCAGAGACTTATGATGACCAGAGTAGCCAGATGGATGTTATAG
>JZKD02S1427126.1:0-11102 GCA_000966675.3 Picea glauca
GTGAAGCAAGTGGTTTCTTATAGCAAAGGAAGGAGATTTAGGGTTTCTATTTGCATCTAGAAATTTCTTTTTTAAATTAAAAAAAAGGCAGAAAATCATCTTTATTCTCATTGGAGAATATAAAAAAATGCATTACTAAATCTAACTAGTTGTTTGGGGGCCCCACGGCCCCCCTTTTTTTTCCCTTAATTCACTTTAAAATCGCCTGAAACGTGGTCGTACAGGCACAGTATGGTCGGCGGCGTTTCTCGGTCGTACCGTACCTATACTGGCGTTTCGTCTCGTTTCTAGGGCGGAAATAGTGGGGTGTGGGTTTTCTGCAACTTAGGGTTGAACCAATCCAAACCAATTAGTTTCGATAACACTAGAACTTTAAATACATACTAGGGGTGCAAAAGCAATTCTTATCGCTACTCTATCACAAGCAGAGAAAGATCAAAGTATCGGTTTGAAAAAAGTACAAAAGTACATAAAAAGTGTGGAAAACAAAGCTATGACAAGTACAAAGAGAGAATGTCAAGGTGTGTTGAAACTAGAGGTCGAGGCTAAGTGAGGGGATAGAGAAAAAGGCTCCTCAATCAAGTCATCAATCACTATGAAAGGGTCGATGCACTATCTGAAAATGTCACATAGAGAGTACCCAGGGTCGAGGGAGCTTGGTTGTGTGATCCTAGGAGAAGCACTAGAGCAAGGAGGTTCCCCACTCCTAACATCCAAGGTCGAGGGAAAGAAGCTCCAGATGGACGACTTGTTGCTCGACTAAACATAGAGAGTAGTACTCTATGTGGGGAGAGTGAGACTCTAGGACCTCCTAGATCTAATATGTATGCTAGTTTGGTGGTGTCTATCATAGGGTTTAGAGTGAGAGCTCCTCAAAAGTCTCAAGAAGGTTGGTCAACCTATTAGGGGGGTAGAGAGGAAACCCAAGGTCTTACTAATCTTGTATCTAAAATGGTGTGGGCCTCTACCTTTCGTTTGTCACCCTAAGTGAACATGGCAATTGGGAAGAAAGAGGCAATACTCTTGATGGTCTTCGACTGGTGCAGTCCACACAAGCACTACAATCTATGCCTGAAATTCTCCCTCGTGAAGAAAGCTAGGCATCTCTAATCTAGATAACGAAAGAAAGTGAAGAGGGAGCCCCTCAATTCCATTAAAGGCAATAGTACCTCCCTCTAATCTCATAGTATATAGGACACTTAATAATGACATGTTCCTCTGACTCAATTCCTGTAAGTAGCATAACTAGCAAGTCCCATTAGGTCATGGAATGTGGTGATCAGTCTTAACCCCACATTGATAAGAGCCTACTAGAAACTAACCAAGGTGGATCTTGAGGTCATGCATCCAATGTTTTCCCATATACGAGGGTCGAACAATAATGCCGTCTCTCACCCACTAAGACCCTTAACGGGTGCAATCCAAGTGACTTGGATGCACTGCCTATAGATGTCCTCTCTAATCACGCAGTTCGAGTCTTGTTTAAATGGTCAGAGGTGACCTAGTGCATATAAAGAGTACCTAAAAAGGGGGAATCGACCAAGAGAAATGGCCACTAACTAAAGTAACCAAGAAGCTTTTGAAAGCTAGCAACGTACCCTCCCGCAGGGGCTTGTGGAGGCAAGGATCTTAGAAGAACAGAGAGCTAGGTAGGGGTATCAATCCCTATGGGGAACCTAGTCTCCTGGAGTCCAAACTTTGTGGAGGAAAGACATGAGTCTAAAAATAGCCTCGAGGCACAAAGGATAGGCCCCAAACTCTACCTGGATGATAGACTAAGGAATTCTCTATTTGCAACAAATGGTGGGTTGTAGAGCAAGTGTCTAGACTCTCTCCATCCTAGCCCAATCGACATGAGGCAAACTAGAACCATCGTGAATTTCTATATAAAATATTTCTTAATCTCGTTTTTTATGAATCGAGACATAGTCTTTAATGACTTGCTCATCCTAAACAAATTCTAAAAACTGGTCAAACCACTCATATATATTTGTTTTTTCCTAACTTTAACATTTCACTATACATCTTTCACCTTTCTTCTTTATGTGAAGAAATTTTGATTTCGTTCCTTGGTCTCAAATTTTATGACTTGTTTTTGCATTCAATAATTTCAACAAGAATTGTCTCTAGCTTCTCAGATTTAGATTAGACACAAGGGGATTAGACTCTCTATTATCCCATAAAGAATCTTTCTTGAAGTAATCGACTAAGAAATGATATGTTGACTACATCGTTGACATTATACGTATGTTTTTTTGTATATCAAACTCTTTGACGTGGTGTTTGGTGCATAGACAGATATCAAACTCTTTACTGTGATTTGGACAAATGAATGACAGGTGAGGCATTTGATCTAACCTCTACTATGTCCACATTTGGTATTAGGTAGCTTAAATTTCAAGCATGGATTGAATTTCACCTAAGTTAGTTTCACCATTGACACACACAAAAATTTCCCTTTACCTGTTCAAGTCAATCAATTTAAGAGATTCAAACCCTAATTACCATGTATGCTTTCCCAAGCATATATCTGTATTTACCCTTTTGTGCTTCTATAACCTGTCAAGGAATAATGCTCCAATATGTATAGGCTATCATTTAGGGATCCTGTTTTAGAGCATAGACAGCTCATGTATACGAGTTGTTAGGAATGATTAGCTGTAGGTTAATGAGTTAAAAAAGGAAAGTTAGTTGTTGTTGAAGTTGGAGACTTTCAGGACTCTACTACCTTGTTTGTGTATAAATAGATATATCACTGAATAAAGCAAAGAAGAAGTTTTTGTGTGCACATCCTTATTGCTGCAATCTCTGTGCATTTCTCATTATTTATCATGGTATCAGAGCAGAATTGGGCTTAGCTCCCTCGTGGAAGAGCCCAAGAAGATGAGAGTTCGACATTGAATAATCCATGGGATAGGAGTAGCATAGGTTTGTTTTGATAGTTGAGTGTTTCTGGAGTTAAAATTTTCTGTAGAGAGAGTAGCATAGATGTGTTCAGTAGAAGTGTTTGTTTTTTTGAGAAAAGGAGAGCGTCCCTTCCATCAAAAGCTTTGAATTCAGGCACTGACTGTAACTTCCTATAGATTCACTGAGGAAGGAAGAGGTACTCCAGTACTTTTGGGTTTGGGCTCTTCTTGCCAACTGCCATATTATTGGGATTTCTATATTTTATATTGTAGCAGGAATTGCAAAAGCTGAAGTGCTGAAATTGAAAGAAAAGGCAGCCTTAGCAGGGATTGCAAAACTGAAGTATTGAAATTGAAAGAAAAGACAGCTGCCATTGTTAGGGTGAAAACTGCCAATTGCATGAGCCACCTACTGGTGAACACAGTGACCTAGTGTCATTGAAACTTTCTCCATTGGGAAAGGGTGAACAAGTCAATGCTGTAAGGAAAGATCATTTTTTCATTTTTTATTTGTTGTTAAGAAGTTTTTGGGACAGGTATTTTGTGCATGGATTAACTGCTGTGCTGGTTGATCATTCTTCTTGCTTCTATCAGTGTCGAAAGAGAGGTGAAGCTAAGAACTGGGTGAATCTCTGAAGATAGAGGGATGCAATAGAGGATCGATTGATGTTCAATAGTCTAGGATGCTGGTGGATTGGAAAAACTATACCTTGTTGGGGTCTATGTCACATCAGGTTCAACAACAATTAGGTTCGATTCGAATTCGAATTGTGAACAATAAGGTTTGAATGAGGTTCGTCTATATATACATATAAACTCAAACGCCATTATATTCGTCCATATACATATTTCAAAATTTTCAAATTATTAAAAATAATATTTATAATTATCTATAATTGTAATTATATATATATATATATATATATATAACTTTATTAATTCATAATATATATTATACATTAAAGTAATGAAATTATAAGTTTATGGCTAATGTTTTTAATGTGTGTGTTGACCTAATTGATTTAACATGTATAAGTTTATAATATGTTAACTTTATTATTAATAGATTCGTGTAAGTTGTATATATGAGTGATAGACTCTGTGAAAAGCTTGTAACTTGTAAACCATGAAAAAATGGTAACCCGTAACTTGTAACCCTATGCTCTTCTTCATGAAATTCATGTCGACTCCGGAGTAACCCGTAACCCTATCAGTATGCTTCATTGGTTCTTGTCAATGCAGAGGCCCTTCTAACGGAGCACAAAATGCTACAAGGTCACGCGGTTTTCATGCCCTTCCTTCGGATTTTCGAACTTGGGGGATCACCCTCCATTTGTGATCAATGGCAACCTGTTTTGTTGACACCTTGAATTAAATTCAAACTACAAGCATTAAACCCGGCGAACTCACTGGATGGGTCACGAAGGGCACATTTGATGGTTGTATGGAGGTCCAAGGGCACATTTCATAGCATTTTCTTCAACCACACATTTGACGGTTGTATGGAGGTCCAAGCGCACATTTCATAGGTTGAATTGAACAGAGCAAACCTGAATAGAACCTAAGCCGAACCTGAAACGAACCTAAGACGAACCTGAACTTTGTTTTGAGGTTCGCCGAACATCGAACCTCAAGGTTCAAGTTCGGCAAACCCTGTGACATTGGTTGGGGTTATGAGACATGCATGTGGCGATTGTTGTCCAATAGTTCAAGGGAGATCTGGGATCTTGAAGATCGGTATCATACCTTTACGAGGGTTATGAGACATTTAATGTGCAAATGGTGTCCAATGACACTGGGAACTTGGATTACAGCTGGGAGACTATACCCTTCAAAGGAATAGGGAGAATCTTGAAGGAGTCTTATTGGTCCAAGAACTGTTTTAGAAAGCAACTTCTGAAGACTGTTATTTCTGTTGTTTTTATGTTGACAGCCAGTTTAGTATGGTAGTGTTAAGAGAGGATGTTGAAGAATGGCATTCCAATACATAAATGTAATAGGCTACCATTAGGGATCCTGTTTTAGAGTGCAGACAGCTCATGTAAAAGAGCTGCTAGAAATAATTAGCTCTAGGTTAATGTGAAAATAGTTAAGTTAGTTGCTGTTGAAGTTGGAGTCTTTCAGTAGGACTCTCCTACTATGTATGTGTATAAATAGAGGTATCTGTGAATAAAGAAAGTGTGAAGTATTTTGTATGCACATCTCTGTCTTTGTATCGCTGCATTTATCATTCTGTATCCTAACCAATATTTTGCACATAGTAGGTGTGAATCTTTTATGTCTTCATAGGCGAGGCTTAACAACTTCCACAAAGGACTCTATGCCTTGGATATCGATCAGAAGAATGTTTTTCATGCAATCAATTCAAAAATGACAGAGTGGCAAATAAAATACCATGACCATTTTGTTAATTTTCAAGACATGGTAAGAAGATCTGCATTCATGAAACTGAAATCCTAAACTGGGAAGCTGAAAAATCGATTAATCCATAAACAGTGGGAAGAGGAATGCTAGATCTATATACACATCACTCAGAAAATTATGACAGCAAATACAAAAAATTTGCAACACTTGATCACATCCATCTTTTATCAACTGAAAGAAGAAATTACAATGCAATAGCTCAAAACCTAAATTGTCTCTTATCTCCCAGTGGTGCACCCTGCCTATCTTATATATAGAAGAAGTTAGGCTAGGGTTTACAATAATTATGGGTCATCCCTGTGATGTGCCTAGGTTAGGAGAAGAAACCCTAACCCTAAGTCTGCCTAGCATAGACCACTCAAACTGCATGTAGAAGTTACCTAGGATAGAGCGCCTCTTTTCTTGAAATCCATGCCCTAACCTAAATCTGGAAACTCACTCTTTCATGTGCCTTTCCTAAATTTAGAATAGCATCTAATTAAATTTAGAACAGCATCTAATTAAAGATAGAAAAGCATCCAAGTAAAAAACTAAAAAGTAATTTCTAAATAAAGAGAAGGCAGCCCCTTCCTAAACTGAAAAAAACTCTAAATCTAGCATGATAAAGATGGTGCATGCATGTTGGAGGCATATATATGCCTCACACACTAACTGCCTATTAAATTGCTGTTGCACCTCTTCATTAACTGCCCCTCACACAAGCTCTACAGATGGATAAATGCTAAATTCAAATCTCCTGAAAACAACGTTGTTGAAGGAGATCAAGTTTAACACTTCCTTTTTGAGAGGAAGGTGTTCTCCACCAAACCAAGTCTTTCCCACAACATCTCAAACTTCCCCTTCAATCAGAAGCTTGGTCAAAATGCTTGTAACCTCAAGAACCACCAGTCCCTCCAAATGTCGATATGCTTGGAGTGATCATGAAACACTAGATTCTCAGAGAGCATGATGCAACTCGGATTGTCACAGTAAACAACCAAGCCTCCGACATCTCATCGGCCAACTCTATTATTAACTTGCGAAGCCATATGGCCTCACAACTAATAGAAGAGGCTGCAATATACTCTACCTCTGCTGAAGTGCAACTGTCAACTGCTCCCCGCTGAAACAAGAAATCATACAGCCCAAGTTGAAACGAAGCATGAAGTGCTCTTCCTAGCACTTGCATATTGTGCCCTTCAAATATCAAAGCACATGCTTGGCATCTTTTCAATGAATCTGCCTAGGCTCAACCATGAATCAGCTCAAAGTATTCACTGCAAAACATATATCAGGCCCAGTATTTATGAGATACATTAGGGAACCAATCAATTGCCTATGCAAAGAAGGATCTACCAAATCTGAATCTAAATTAGCAAATAATTCCAAATTTGGTAACATAGGATTGGCTAAGGGTTTGCAATCCAGCATCTGAAACCTCTTCAAAATATTCATTGTGTACTTCCCTTGTCCAAGGAAGACCTCACATGTACCCTGCCAAACCTCTGGACCCAGAAAGGAATGCATAAGGCATATGTCCTTCATATCAAATTTGTGGGCCAACTCCTCCTTGCACCATGCTATGAGCTTCCAAAAATTACCAATAAGGATCATATCATCTACATATAGGATCGAGACAAGCAGATCAGATTTATCAATAAATAATAAAGATTAGGATTCGCAAAAGTCTTGGTGAAGCCCGAATTCAAATCACTCATTGAATACCATGCATGCAATACCTGCATCAGCCCATAAAGAGCCTTCTTCAACCTACACACAAAAGTATCTTGCCCATGCACCTCAAAACCCCTCCGCTAATTAATATACACTTTCCCTTCAATTAGGCCATTTAGAAAAGTTGTCTTTACATCCATCTGATATAACGGCCAACCAAAAATTATTGCTAAAGACATGATGACTATGATAGAAGTATACATGGCAACAAGAGCAAATGTCTCGTCATAGTCAACTCCCTCTTTCTGGGAGAATCCTTTCACTACGAATCTGGCCTTGTACTTCTCTATGCTCCCATCAACAACATGTTTAATCTTAAACAACCACCTAGAACCAATAATCAATCATTGATTTCCCCACCAGTCTCAACATAATCTCCTAGAAATCATTCTTTAGGATGGAGTTATACTCCTCTATCATGGCATCCCACCATACCTGCTCTACAGGTACCTCCCCATAACTGGAAGAATCTACATCAATGATAAAAGACATCAATGCAACATCTATATGAAATTTCTTAGGGGGATGAGTCACCTAAAAAGAAGATGTTCATGCTCCTACTTGTTCTTGTGACTCCTGCAAAGTCTAGGTAAGCCATTTTGGCTTCTTGGTTAAACTAGATGGTAAAGAGGCCTTTTTTCCTTCACTGGAACCTTGCTGATCTGAATCTGATTTCCCTATAATCTGTGGATCACCACTTGGCGCAACAAGATTTTCTCCCTCCTTAGCCTCCATAGGATGCTTAGACTTAGAGGACCATGCATCCTCGTCAAATTTAACATCTCAATTCTCAACTTACCACAGCCTTCCTCCATGATAGAATACAAATCCAATAAGCCTTGTAGGTCTCATTTAACCAACAAAAATACCCTTGATGCTAGAGGGTTCAAATTTAGTCCTCTTCTCATCAAGCACGTGAATATAAATAGGACAACCAAATACACGAAAGTGTATACTTGAAGTTTCTCGCCAGTAAAGGCTTCTTCTAGTGTTTTGTTATTCAATATCTGGTGAGGAAACCTGTTATATAGTTGTATCTTATGCCTCTATCCAAAGACACATGGGAAAATCCACGTCATGGATCCTTGTTTTGGTTGTCTCTATGATGGACCGGTTCTTCCTCTCTACAACCCCATTTTGTTACCCATTGTAAGATACTATCAACGCCCTTTTGATCCCTGCTTCTCTGCAAAATGCATCAAAGCTCTTGGAGGTGTACTCTCCACCATTGTTAGATCTCAACACTTTGATCTTCTTGCATGTCTGATTCTCAACCAAGGCCTTGAACTCTTGAAACCGAGAGAACACTTCATCCTTAGTCTTCATAAAGTAAATCCAAGATTTGCATGAGGAATCATCAATGAAAGAAACATAATACAAGTTATTTGTCAAAGAAGTTGAAGGCATAGGTCCACATACATTTGAATGAATCAGATCAACAATCTCTCTTGATCTATGTTTGTTGCTTGGGAAAGCAATATTGGCATGCTTGCCAAGCGCGCAGCCTTGCACACTCTTGTCTTCTTGATCTTGAAGCCCAATAATCCTTGCACCGTGTCCTTTAAGAGAGGCAATGCTCCATAGTGCAGGTGAATGAATCACTTGTGCCATAACTCACATAGATTGTCATTGTCATGCACTAAAGCACCATGCTTTATTGGATCAGCGAGTAACTTGTACATGCCACCTTCTCGCACCCTTTTCTCCAAAACTCGACCATGCTCATGGCTACAATCTCTGATAATGACTTGTTGATCATCAAACTTAACCACACACAATTGAAACTAGAAGAATATTCTTAAAGAAACCATGAACATACGAGACATCATCTAGCTCAAGAACATCACCTAATGGCATGCAAAAAGAGATAGATCCCATTCAAGTAACTAGATATGTGGCATCATCACCCAACTCCACCTGTATGCTAGCCTCTTGCACTTGAAATTTATTGAAAACCTTCTTGTGGAAGGCCATGTTTTTGGATGCCCCACTGTCCACATACCACCCTATAACAGAGATGGTATTAGTGCACAAACCCATGGAGAACAATGTATTGAGCTTGGATGCTAACTCATCCACTCTAATGGAAGCTTCTACACTCTCCGCAAACTATTGCCACAGTTGCTTTGCCTTAGCCCTCCTCCTTCTCGAGACACTAAGATGTATAGTGGCCCATCTTTTGGCACTTGAAACACTTCACATGACTCAAGTCTGAATCTTCCTTCCTCTCCTAACCCTTCCCGAGTCCTCCTTTCTTACCTCCTCTCCTCACCTTCCTGATGAGGGCTAGATTTTGGATCTCATCCACTATGGCTAAATTATCTTTCCCTTGTCTCCCCTTGTAAAAATTCATCCTAAAGTTTTTCAAAAGTGGGCATCTTCTCATGAGCATAGACACATTGAACAAAATATTCCCAAGATGAAGAGAAGCCATTTATTGCTATGGACACCAACTCCTCATCCTCGACCTCCATCCCAATAGAAGCAAGCTAATCTCTCAACTCAATGATCTTCATCAAGTAGCTAGCCATCGTGTCTGTGTCACTCATGTGTGGCAATGAGCTTGTTCCTCAAGAGCATCCTACAAAAAATATCCACTCTGACACTGAGTAATCAAGGCATTATACATATCCTTAGTTGACTTCTTCTCCACGATGTGAAGGATCTAGTGGTCCTTCACGGAACCAAGAATGATTCTCTTTGTTTTGGTCACATTCTTGTTGTATTCAACCAATTGCACAACATCGATGGGAGTTGTAACCTTTGCTTCAACAAAACTTCAAAGTTCAACCTCCACCAACAACGCATGTGTCTGCACTTCCAAGGTGTAAAGTTGGAAGTGCAGTCTACTCATCCACGCTCCCTGAGACCTGAACTAGTCATTCTTGCCGCTTTTGAACACACCTCAAACAAACAGATCTGTAGGAAATAAAATAAATCAACAACCTATCATACGTGCATATCACCTCTCTTGGGCATAAACAACACTCCAATTCGCTCGAGTCCATTGGGCATCGCACCCACAAACCTCTCACAAGTCCAAACTCCCATCTCAAGCGCAGTCAATCACTAAATCTAGGGCATCACACCCACTGAAATCCTCTGAGAGATCCCCCTCACAGGCAGCATCCAACTCCATACACAAATCCTGAAAATTTTCAAAAAAAATGATCTAATACCGTGTTGAATTTCAAGACATGGTAAGCAAATCTGCACTCATGAAACTGAAACCCTAATCTAGGATACTGAAAAATTGATTAATCTATCAAAACAGCGCATAGAGGAATGCTAGATCTACAAACACATCACCCCGAAAATTATGACTGCGAGTACAAAAATTCTGCAACCCTCAATCACATTTGTCTTCTATTAACTGAAAGAAGAAATTGTAGTGCAATAGCTCAAAACTTAAACTGTCTCTTATCTTCCTAGTGGTGCACCCTGCCTATCTTATATAAAGTAGATAGGCTAGAGTTTACGACAATTATGGATCATCCCTTTGGTGCACCTAAGTTAGGAGAAGAAAACTCTAACCCTAATTTTGCCCAAAATATTGCACCCCATGCAGAAGTTACCTAGGATAGAGCGCCTCTTTCCTTGAAATCTGCACCCGAACCTAAACTTGGAAACTCTCTCTGCCATGCACACCTTTCCAAACTTTACAATGGCATCTAATTAAGCATAGAACAGTGCCTATGTAAAGAAGTAAAAATCATTTTAATATAAAGAAAAGACAATGCCTTCCTAAACTGGGAAAACTACTCTAAATCTGGCATGATAAAGATGTTGCATGCATGCTGGAGGAATGCATGTGTCTCACACACTGACTGCCTACACTGTTGAATTTTCACTATGCTAGGCTCAAGCATGAGGTTTGTTTCATTTTAGCATTTACTTGAACCATAAACAAATGCAGCTAGACCATTCACAAGTGTTGCAATAAACAAGATCACAAGAAGAAGTACCATGCACAAGAACACAAGAAATATCCTGGGAAACCCTTCTACTCAAGGGAAGAAAACCCAGCAATCCTTTGCTATATTCTCAAGAGAAGATCCC